>VDFB02203385.1:0-15336 GCA_007258455.2 Sequoia sempervirens
CTAAAAAGATATCAACATATAATTATATTCTCATATCAAATAATAAAAAAATGTTATAAATAATATAAAATCCTTTATTTAAAAAACATCATAATTTATGATATGCCTTAACAACTTTTAAAAGTTTAACTATTTATTACAAACTCTCCAAATTTTGCATTCATGCATCGCCATAAAATATTTACAATTTTTGAGGGTGGAATTCATGATGGGTAAAATCTATATTGGTCAACAATTGACTTATGTATGTTAGTCAACAGTTGACTTTCATTCGATCCAAATTCAAAGGTTGAAAAAGCAGCGTTCCATTTGTAGCCTATCTTTTGCAAATCGAATATATATGGTATATTTAGTTTAAATGACAGAAAGAATTAAATAGAATTGGGAATGAGAAGTTAATATTTTTATTGTGATAGCTTATTAGTAAGTTAATATATGGCGTCTGCTTTTGATGATGACACCAAAAGGCGTCTCCTCCCTCATAAAGAGGTCACCCCTCGCATCTATGGCGCCCCTAAGATCCACAAACCTGGCATTCCTCTCCGTCCTATTGTTGACACTTCCCAATCCCCTACCTATAATTTGGCTTCTTACCTTGCCAAATTGATCTCTCCTTTAATTGGAAATTCTGATTCCTTCATCAAGGACTCCACCCATTTTATCAACTTTATTAATGATAAAAAGATTGAAGAAAATGAGATCCTTGTTAGTTTTGACGTTGTCTCGTTATTCACTAAAGTCCCCATTGGTGACTCGGTAGAGTTGGTAAAGAAAAAAACAAATAGTCATATTGCTTCTCTTGTTGATCTTTGCCTTCGCTCCACCTTCTTTTCTTTTCAAAATGTGATTTATGAGCAAATTGATGGTGTGGCCATGGGATCTCCCTTGTCCCCGGTCATCGCAAACCTCTATATGGAACATTTTGAGGTCATGGCCCTCCATTCCTTCCCTCTTAAGCCTCGTTGGTGGAAACGCTACGTGGATGACACTAATATTTGTTGGCCCCACGGTCTTGATCAACTTGAGCGTTTCCACTCCCACTTAAATAGCCTTGTTGATTGCATTCAATTCACCAAGGAACTTGAGTGCAACAACCAACTTCCTTTCTTAGATGTCCTCCTTATTAGAAAAGAAGATGGATCCCTTGCTCGCCGAGTCTTTAGAAAATCCACACACACGGACCTTTACTTGCATGCCTCTTCCCACCACCATCCTGCTCAAAAAGCTAGTGTTCTCAGCACGCTTGCAACCCGAGCTTATCGCATATGTGATACAGACCATATTGATGATGAGCTATCACATCTCTACCAAGTCTTTAAACTCAATGGCTATCGCCACAAGCGCATCCTTAAATCTTTTAAGGTTGCCAAAATTCGAGCCAATCCCTTACCCAAACCCACTGAGCCCAAAACCTCCCCGTTTGCTACCCTCCCCTTTATCGAAGGCCTTTCCAATAAGATCTCCAAAATCCTGCGCAAAAAAGGTATTCCCTGTGCCTTCAAACCCATCTCTACCACTAGAAGGTTCATCCCCTCTGCTAAGGACCCCTTACCTCCTCTTCTCCACTCTGGGGTATATAAGATTGAATGCTCTTGTGGTACCCCTTATATTGGAGAAACAGGGCGATCTATTAGCACTAGGATCAAGGAACATAGTGCTGACATTAGGCATGATCGTATTGTCAAATCAGCCCTAGCAGAGCATTCCCATCGTTCCAAGCACCACATTTGCCTTGAAGAATCCCAAGTGGTGATTAAGGAAGATTGTTTTTTCAAGCGCAAACTCCAAGAAGCCATCACTATCAAGAAACACTCTTCCAATCTCAATCGAGATGAAGGTTGGCATATTAGCCTTGCTTGGCAACCTCTCTTAAATTCCCTGCATCCTAACCCACCCCACTAGGGTTCTCCCTCTCCTCCCCTAGACCTCCTTTCCTCTTCTTCTTTCTCCCTCGCCTTTCCTCCTTCACACCCCCTCCCCTTTCCTTCCCCCCCCCCTTTTTTTCCCTCTGTCATTGCTGACGCCTTCTCTTAACTTTCTTTGAGCTTGTTTTTTCTTTGAGCTTGTTCTTTTTTCCCTTTCTTTATTCTCGTTGTTATTTGTTCCTTTTCTATTTCTATTTTTACAATTTTTATTCTTTATTTTTATCTATTTCTATTTATTCATTTTTTATTCTTTACTTTTATCTATTTCTATTGTGGCAATTTTTATTCTTTATTCTTTATTCATTCCTTATTCATTCCATTCCATTTTATTCTTTATCATTCCATTCCATTTATTTTATCTATTTCATTCTTCATTCCCCTGGTGTCCATTTTCATTTTCTTTATTTCATCTTCCCGTTCATTCATTCTTTATCTTTTATTTTATTCCATTCTTCTTATTCCATTCTTTATCTATTTCTTTTTTTCACAATTTTTATTCTTTATTCTTATCTTTTTCGATTTTTACAATTTTATTCTTTATTTTTACAACTCTTATTGTTTATTTTTGTTCTTTATCTATTTCTATTTTTTCAATTTTTATTCTTTATTTTTATCTTTTTCGATTTTTTACAATTTTATTCTTTATTTTATTTCTTTTTATTGGTTTCTTTTTATTTTCTTTTTTGTTCCTATATTTTTTAAGTGTTGACCTCCATTGAAATTAATTTTAATTCACTTGTTTAGTTCTTTCTATTTTAATTTTCGTTTGTTATTTTGCTTGTTTTCTGAATCATTATTTTGTTTATTTTTAAGTTTGTATTATTTTTTGTTTTTAATTTTAACCATTGTTCCTCTTCTTGTTACTTTTGTATTTGATTCACCTTTATTGGTTCTCTTTCTTAATTTTGTGTCTTGTATTTTGTTTTTTATTTTTATCTTGATTTTGATTTTTGGTTTTTCATTTCTTAATTAAATTCTCGTTTGTTTTCTTGAGTTATTATTGTAATTATTTTTGAGTTGTTCTTTATTTTTAATTATATTGATTGATCCTCTTTTTGTTACGTTTGCTCTCTTGTTCTATTATTTTTGATTTTTGATTTTTAATTTTATTTATTATTATTGGCTCTGATTTATTTTTTTTGGTTTCTATTTATCTTTGTTTGTATTATTATTATCTTGTATTATTTTATGTTCTCTGTTATTAAGTGACCTTGCCTTTTTCTTATTTTTCTTTTTACTTTTTTATTTTTATCCTGTTTATTATTTATTTTATTATTTATTAACATCATGGCTTTCTCTTTCCTCTTATCCACCCCACCTCTTATTAGGCTAATCTGCACTCCTATTTTTCATTCTTCCTCTTCCTGATGATGGATCACTGAGTGTGATTCGAAACGTCGAAGGAAAAAAAATATACACAGTCAAATCCAAAAGCATTTATCAAGTTAATATATTTTTTAATATTTTTTAAATTAGTTTTTTTCCTTTTTCGATTTAAGTTATAGTTGATAAGAATTATGTATAAAATTTTTTTTTTTTAATAATAATAAATAAAATATATATAAAAATTATTAAGAAATTATTTGAAATAAGAAATAATATTTATAATAATAGAAAAGATAATTAGATGTTCTAGCACAAAAAATAATTTGAAAGAATATATTGAGTGGATATGATAACAAAATTAAATAAACTTGGAGAATGATGAAGTTAATATTTATGTTATTGTAGGTTATTATAAGTTAATATATCTTTATGTTTGAAATTGGTTTCTTTTTCTTGTTTTGATTTAACATCTAGATAATAAGAATTATGTCAAAAAAATAAATATTTTTGTTATAATAATAAATAAAATATAATAAAAATTATTAGAAATAGTTTTTATTTTAAACAGGAAATAATATTTATAATAGTTGAAAAGGTGACTATATGTGAGAGCACGAGAGGAGATTTGAAAGAGCACATTGAGTGGATTTGATAAAAAAATTTAAATAGACTTAGAGAATGATGAAGTTAATATTTATATTATTGTATGTTATTGATAAAGGAGTAAAACAGGTTTTCTGAGGGACACGAGAAAACCACAAAGTTTACAACATAAAAGATAGGAAAGAAAAGTCCAACAAAAACAACCAACTGCACTAAAGGTAAAAACCAGAACAAGCAGCAGCCACCCGCAAAAGACCAAGAAGGTCAAAAAAAGCCAGCAGAAAAGGCAACAAAAAACCGGCCGCCGACTAACCCAAAGTCTTCAGGACAGACTCAGTCTCTGCCTCCAAATTATTCATCTCATGAACACCCTTCTTAAATGTTTGAATCATCTACAGAGTGGGGGGATCCTTCCTCTTCAGATTGGCCCTGGTTCTCTTAGAGATGCCAACATCCTCCTCTTGGTTTCTTTCATTGGTATCTTCCAGGTCAACCACCAAAGATCCCTGATGGGCTTTGTCCAGTTTCTCGGTCATGGCATTGATGATTATGGCATTGTGTCTGGCCATACAATTGTTTTTCTCACCAATGATTTTGATAGTATTATTCATTTTTTCCATCTCAATTTCAATGTTTTTGTTTTTGCCAGCTTGGTTCTGAGTGTCATTGCTAAGACCATGATCTCTTTGTTTCACCTCTATTTTTTCAATCGCCGCTACCTTGGCTCCCAACTCTTCTAGCTTACTTTGTAAGGCCCAATTTTTTATCTTTAGCTCGTTAATTTAATTCAAAGTCCATTTCAAAACTTTGAAATGGGTATCAGCATTATTTCTAGCTAAATTCAAAACATCCACAGAGGGATCCCTATCAGTGTTGAGGCAAGTATTATCAGGGACAAGAGTGACAGGGGACCTAGTTCTAGGAATTCTATCCATCGACAGGTCAACAGAGGGCTCAGTATTATTTGCATCAGACGCCTCAGAGTTAGGAGAATCTTCAAAGTACGAAACAAGGATTTTAGCCTTGGGATTCTTATCAATAAAACTGGTTTTAAGGGAGGGGCTTTCCAGCTCAGGCACAACACAACCTTTAACAGTAAGAGGGTTAGGGTTTTTCTTGCCTGAATGGGCAGCAGGCGGACTAAGGACAGTTCTAGCTAGACTTAAATTGGGAAAAAACCATGAGCAGTTGGGTTTAGTATCGTCATCCTCAGAGTTAAGGGAGGCTTCAAGATTAGCAGGGACATGCATTTTTTGGTAATGCTCCACAATTAATCTAATCAGACCAGTATGCAAAATAGGGAATCTTCTAGGGTTTTTTTGTGGTCATCCAAACTTTTCCTCAAAGAGCATAAAAGATAGTAGGGAAAAGAAACCCTTACCTTGTAGCAGAAATGGTTGAGCAGGGCAAAGTGATAACCGTAGACCCTGGTGAAATGACCATCCACAGTTATGTACTCCATGATGACATGTAGGACCTTTCTCCATAGGGCTTTTATAGTGTCGGCATCAAAGAAGCTATTAGCAATTTTTACCAGTTTTAGCTTTTCTTTCTCTTTTTTAGGAAATCTGATGATGACATCGTCAGAAAAAACCCTATCCTTGAAAAAAAATTTCCCATCAGTCGACATTCCTGTCACTTCAACTATCAGGTTTTCATTGAGCTCGACATTCCTACCAAAAAGGGTAAGATTCTCATACCCAATTTTTCTCAAAAAGATCTGTAGCCTCTTGACTGGAACCATGGAGCTTCTCCAAGAATGGAAGTAACCCCCCGCTCTTAACTTTATTCCAAGCCTTAACATTTCTTGTGTGCATCTCATAGCTATCTGGCTCAGTTCTTTTCCTATCTCCAGCTATCTTAGCAAACACAGTGGGGCACACAGACACGATATCTTTACTAGAACTGGACCTGCTAAATCTAAGAACCCACAAAGCATGCCAATCCACCTTGAAAACTAAGCAAATAAGCTCGGTCCCATACAATCTAATGATTGTGATGTGATAACTCCATCATGTCCTCATTAAAGAGATGACATGCCTCTTATCCATGTGATTTATCATAATTCAATAAAGCGCGGACATTAACACTTAGATTATTAAAGTTTAGCCAAGTGCTCTGATCATTACTCCTAACCCCTTCATTAGCAAAAAAATCTGCCACGGCATTAGCTTCTCTATAGGCATGTGAGATTTTAATTTTGTCGAACTTAGCAAGAGTCGAGGTGGCATCATCAATCCATGATTTAATTGTCCACGAGGGGGGGGACTTGCCACAAAAATAGTCAATAATATTTTTGGAATCACCTTCAAGCCAGAGATTTTTAAAGTTAAGACTATGGGCTAAATTTATAATGTGAAAAGCGACAACAGCCTCAGCCAAGTGATTGGTTTGGAACCCAAGAGGAGTGGTCGCTGCACCAAGAAAGTTGCCAAAGGAGTCCCTTATGACTCCACCACAGCCCACTGCCCCTGGATTACCTTTAGCCACACCATCGAAGTTAGCTTTGATCCATCCATTAAGCGGGAAAGACCAGCAAACATCCTCTCTATCCTTCTTGGCTTTTTTAGGGGCGCAAGGCAAATCGAGACTAATATTCCATTCCTTGGAAACTATAAGGTCATAAGATGATTGAGCCGCTTTCTCAGAATTACTAACCTTTTGGGGATAGCATTGACATTCTCTTTCAAGAATCTGATAATTCTATCAAAAACAATATCCACCGGAGCTTCTTTGTCTCTATAAATTATATTGTTGTGTTCTTTCCAAAGACCCCAAGCAATATGAGGGAAAGAGAAGTCCCATAGAAACCTGAGAATAGGATTATGATTCAGAGCTTTCCATTGGAGGAAAAAGTCTTCAACAGACGAAGGAAAAACCCAAGAGAGATGCCAAAAGCTGATAATTTTTTCCCAGATTGAGGCAGCAAAAGGACAATGAAGGAACATATGATGCACTGACTCTGCTTCCCTCTTACAAAGAAAACATCTAGTAGGTATTTGAAAGCCGCATTTACACAAGTTATCAATTGTAAGCACCTTATTTTGGAGAAGGATCCAGAAAAAAATGTTGATTTTAGGGACCAAATGTTTGAACCAAGCCTTCGACCAAAAGGGAGGAGAGCCCTAGGAAGAAGTAATCCTGGAAAAGGTAGACGAAATTGAATAGTTTCTTGAGGGTTCATCGATCCAGACAAGATGATCTTCCAACTGATCAGAGTAGAGTCTAACAGCCAATAAAGATGACTGAAAAGAGCAAGAGCCTGACTGATAAGACACAGATTCACCCATTTTCCATTCACTTTGTAGTCTTTCACATAGGATCCGAAACGAGCTTTGCAATTCTCAGCCCACCCACTAGAAGTTTCAATTTTTATAAGGGGCTCCTTGAACAGCCATCTGTCCTCCCAAAATCTAGTTTGGTTTCCACTTCTAACTTGCCAACCAATTCCTGAGTCCACAATATTTTTCCCAATCATCAGATTATTCCAGCAGGTTGAACCTCTAGGAATAATATGGGAATCCTTTAGAATAATAAGAGAATAATTGTTCTCTAAATATTTACTAGTTACGATATCAGTCCATTCACCTGAAGATGAGAAAATTCTCCATATTTTTTTTGCTAGAAGGATCTTGTTGACCATTCTAATTCTTCTAAGACCTAATCCTCTGGTCTTTTTTGGTCTACACACCAGATCCCATCCAATTAAAGGAAGTCTTTTCTTTTCTTCGACACCTGACCAGAGGAATCTTTTTTGAATCTTTTCTATGGCATCCACAAACTTAGCTAGAATCTTGAAGAGGCTCAGAGCATAGATCAGCAAATTCTGCAGGGAAGCTTTGAGGAGTTGAAGTTTGCCCGCTTGACTTAGCAAAGCACCTTTCTAGCTAGCAAGCTTTTTGCTAAACCTCTCCACCAACAAAACCCAAAAGGATTCAGGAGGTTTAAGGCTCAAGGGTAAGCCAAGATAGGTGGAAAGCAAGGAATCCACCCTACAACCAAGAATTCTAGCAATTTTGGTCTGTCTATGAGTTGGGGTGTTGAAGAAGAACAAATAGCTTTTTTTATTATTAATCAGTTGTCCAGATGCTCTCCCATATTTATCAAGCAAATATTTCAAAGTTTTACCTTCTGAGACCGAGGCTTTACCCAACAGCATAGTATCATCAACAAATTGTTGATGAGAACAAACCATGTTACTTGAGGAAGGGTTGAGACCATGAAGGGATCTGTTGTCAATCAACTTTTTTAGGTTTCTTCCAAGACTCTTAGCCATGATAGTGAATAAAATAGGAGAAATAGGATCACCCTGTCTTAGACCTCTGGTACTTTGGAAGAAAGTAGTTGGGGATCCATTAACCATAATAGAAATAGAAGTAGTAGACACAAGTTGTTCCACCATTTGAAGAACCCTGTTGCAAAATCCAAAGGCCTTTAAAATCTTAAATAAGAAAATCCAGTCAACCCTGTCATAGGCTTTAGATATATCAAGCTTTAACAAAAAGCATTTAGTCTTAGATTCCACCAAAGAATGGATTTTCTCATGCACAGTAACAATAGAGTCAAGGATTTGTCTACCAGGAATGAAGCCATTTTGTTGAGGTGAGATCAAAGAAGGAAAAAAAATTAAAAGTCTAGAAGTCAAAACCTTAGAGATGATTTTATAGATAGAATTATAGAGGCTTATGGGTCTGAAGGCCTCAAAGTTTATCACTCCAAGCTTATTAAGGATTAGAACCAGGAAGGTGGCATTCAATTCTTTTAGGAGACTTCTGAATCCAAAAAATTATTTTACAGCATTCACCACATCATCTCCAACAATCTCCCAGAACCATTGGAAGAAAAACAAAGGGAAACCATTCAGACCCGGAGCTTTACTCCCATCAAAGGAGAAAACAACCTACTTGACTTCCTCATTGGTAGGGATTGCAGACAGCATAGTGTTATTTTCCTGGTTGATCACTTTCAGTATAGCATCTATTAAATGGTCCTGATCATTTTAGTTAATTTCATCATTCTTAGAAAGAAGGTTTTTAAAGAATGAGACAGCATACTTTCTAATATCCTCCTCCTCCTCATACTTAGTACCATCCACTTCAATTTGAGATATTTTGTTGATAGCTCTGTGTTTTGAGGCCGATAGATGAAAATACCTGGTTATTTTGTCACCTACAGATAACCATAAAGCTCTAGATCTTTGCCTCCATAAATCCTCCTCTTTTCCAATAATGTCATGCATTTTAATAAGTAGCTCATTCTCTTTTTCTTTTGTGTCATTCAAATATCCCTCCTTCTGGATTTTATATTGAATCTCCCCCATTTCCATCTGAAGGTCAGATTTGATCTTAAAGATGTTCCCAAAGGACTCTTTTTTCCATTTTTTCAAGTTACATTTCACTTCCCTTAGTTTTTTAGCTATTCTAAACATAGCAGTGCCAGAAATACTTATATTCCACCATTTCCTAATTTCCTCTTTAAAAGCAGGATGAGAGAGCCACATTTTTTCCACTCTGAAAGGGATATTTTTCTTCTTTTTTATAGGATCCGCAACAAAACTAATAGGGAAATGATCAGAACCAATCCTAGAGAGAGCTTTAAGAGAACAGTAATACTCAAAAAACTAGTGATTGGAAACTAAAGATCTATCTAATCTAACCTGTATAAGCTCATCCCCTTTCTGCGATTCGACCAGGTATAGGAAGCTCCATGTAAATCCAATCAATCAGCCCCTAGTTATCAATGAAACTCTTAAGATCCTCTTTGCTCTCTGCATTGATCTGGGAACCTCCAAATTTTTCTCCATTCATTAAGGGCGTGTTGAAGTCACCCATAACAATCCAAGGCTCTCTATCAAAAATCCTCCTAAAAGCAGCCAGCTCCATCCAAAAGGATTTTCTCAGTCCTTTTCCATTGGGGGCATAGATATTAGGTTAACCTTTATGTTTTAAATTGGTAAGAGTATGTATCAAAAATATCATTTTTGTTATAATAATAAATAAAATATGTATTAAAATATTAATAATATTTTATGGGATATTTTGTTTTGGAGACCAATTATTTGTAAATTGTTATGTTATACTTATGTAATTTTAGAACTTTTAAATTATTAATAATATATCAAGCTTTTTGCCTTTTATCTAAAAAAATAAAATTGAAATAAGAAATAATATTTATAATAATTGAAAAGCAACTAAATGTCATAGCACAAGACATAATTTGAAAGAGCACATTGAGCAAATATGATAAAATGAATTGAATAGACTTAGGGAATGATTAAGTGAATATTTATATTGTTGTAGATTATTGTAAGTTAATATAGCTTTATGTTTAAGTTTGCTTATTTTTCTTCTTTTTGATTTAAGATATAGATGACAAGAATCATGTATCAAAGCAATTCTTATAATAATAAACAAAAAATATGTAAAAATTATTAAAAAAAAAATTAATTGAAATGAGAAATAATATTTATAATGAAAAGGTGCCCATTTAGTGGATATGATAAAAATAATAGACTTCAGAAACGATGAAGCTAATATTCATATTATTGTATAGGTTATTATAAGCTAATATATTTTTATGCTTTAAATTGGTTTATTTTTCTTTTTGAGTTAAGATATAGATGACAATATTTATGTATTATTTTTTATTTTTTGAATAATAAATGAAATATATATGTATAAATTATAAAAAAGTATTATTTGAAATAAGAAATAATATTTATAATAATTAAAATGGTGACTAGATGCCATAACACAAGAGGTAATTTGAAAGAGCACATTGACTGGATATGATAAAAATAATTAAATAGACTTAATGAATGATGAAGTTAAGTTTTATATTATTGTACCTATTATTATAATTTAATATTTCTTTATATTTAATTTTTTTTCTTGTTATTGATTTAAGATATAGATGATAAGAATATTGTATCATTTTTTTGTTATAATAATAAATAAAAATAAAAATATTTATTAAAAAAATCATTTGAAATAAAAATTATAATAATTTAGTATTTTAAATTATAAAAAATATTTTATTGTTATTAAAAATTAGGGGTAACTTTGTGGCTAGTTACTCAAGGGGTATATGGATTCAGACCTCCATGACTATGGAAGCAAGGGCACTATTGAAGGGCATCCAATTAGCTGTAACTATGGGGATTAAGAAACTACACATAGAAGGGGATTCTAAGCCAGTGGTTGACTATGTTAATTTGGGAAGATTGTTAGGATGGGGTACTAGGGATATCTTGTTAGACATAAATCATTTGGTGTCAATGTTGGATATGAAGATTGTTACTCACATATATAGGGAGGGTAATCAAGTTGTTGATTCCCTGGTTAATCTCAACTCCCATTGGAGAGATTTTAAGTGTTGGAGGAATATAGGGAACCTACCACTAGGAATACAAGGTACCATCCTCAAGGAGCAGGGAACTTTTGTTTATCATGATGACATCTAATCTTGCATTCATTATGGCTTTCTGGGTGGTCCACATATTTTCTTTTCGGGTGATGTGGATGAAGATGAATGCTAAGGTGTTTAATCCATGGCATAACTTGAATATTGGGGTGGAGATAGAAATTACATAGCTAATTATGTGGAGTAATGGGAAGTACAACTAGGTAACAACTAAGTTGGGCCAAGCCTTACACAATTTGTATTTGTAGTCTTGTCTTAGCCTTCACATATCCTTACAGATTACCAAATTAAAATGTGATGTGACTAATAATTATGGCATGAAGCTCTTGCCTTGTCTTATCAACTCCACTAAAAAAATCTTATTGATATTTGGTAGATATTTAGGGAAGTCTAAATTTTTCCCCATGGCCAACCATCATCGTTACTTGTGCTATGGCAATGTGGAAGGAAAATTTTCTAATATCATCATTTATCATAAACCTAGCCCCACGTGTTTAAATATTTTCATTAATGGGCTCACAGAGATTTCCTTTTTGGATTTAACTCCTAAAGCATGTATCCTACATACCGTCTTGATTACCCAGAGCCTTATAGGTTGGCTTAAAAGAATAAGTGTTTGGGTGACCTCTCACATTAACAAAAATTTTAATCTTTTTCTCTCACAGGTTTCCTAGTTTTGTAGAGTGAAGAGTGGTGAAATAGGTGGCGAGAGGGTGAGGATGGAGCGGGACAATTGTGGGGTATTTTTCAAGGACCCGCTAGTTTGGCACATTTTTGCTGAAGGAGGGCTCGTGCCATTAATATAATGCTTAGTTGGTCATGATTCAAGGATGGTGGTGCATTCGCGAGCTCTTAGAAAGATAGAAGGGTTACAATGGGTTGTATTTCCTTTGAGGTCAATGAGGAGGTGATTGCTCAGGAAACATGGCTCTCTTGTATTGGGAAGAAGTATTTTAAGCACACTAAGGCTCAAGAAAATGAAAGCCTTAATGCCTTCTTTAAAGGAAACAAAAAACCTATCCACCCCCAGTGTGGCTTTGAAAGAGAAGCTCTCCCATGGTCGTGGGACTAGGTTTGTCTCACTCTCATGAAGTATGTCACTTTAGAGGGTAGATATAAAACTTTCTATTATTATGATTTACCTCTTTTAAATCAACTCTACCATAAAATGTTGTTGAGCTTCTCATTTCTCTTACTCACTAATTTGGAAAGCTCCATTGCTTGAAATTCTTAGAATTTGTTACCCAAAACCAAAGGATTCTCCTCCCCATTGATCCCACCAAGGCCTCATCTTGAGGCTTTATCATTTTCACCTCACTCTCTGCTCAACCAAACCCATTTCCACTATCTATATTGAGGAATTTGAACCCCCTGCTCAGACCAATATCTCTTTGGCAGAGTCTAAAGGACCCAAAAGGAAAACCCCTTTAGGGAATACTGAAGCCCCAAAACCTAAACTACCTACCAAAAAGAAAAAAAAGGGGAGTGTGGGGCTTTCTCAGTCAAATGTTGCAACTGGGCTCTATGAGCTCAAGTCCACCCCCGACAAGTCCAACATTAAACTTGCAGCCAATAAAAAAGTGAAAGAAGAAGGGAAAGGTCTGGTGGAGCCATCAACCACTACCTGTGACTGAAAGAATGTGGTGGGAAGAGACTCCAAGGTGGATACTATGGTTGCTACTACTGTGGAGATAAGGGTTGAAAATACAAGAATTGAGAGATTTGGCATGTTGGAAAAAAATAGCAAGAAGGTGTAGATTAATGAAATTTCTACTTATGAGGAGCAGTCTTCCAACAAGGGAAATCAAAATGAGGAAGACACAAAGGAAGAGGAGGAGGAATTTTTTGAGGGCCTAGCCACTTTTAGATGACCTCAAAAAAATGCTAAAGGAAAATTCAACTTCCCAATCCTCTGAACCTTAGGCAATGGAGTAGGAAGACATAGCGAAGACTACGGATAAAGAGGAGGATCATCACATGTTGTTGTAGTGAGTGGAGAAGCTCGAGAAGAAGTGCATTGGTCTCGATTGGTTCACTGTCAAGATGGTCCCCCATACGGCTATCACCCTTTCTATTTTTCTTAATAATGAAATGGATAAGAAGGCTACAGAGTGTTTGCTTCCTCTCTCATAATTGGGAGAATGCTAGCTAGTATGTTGTTGTTGTGTCTTGTTTTTTGGGTTATCCTTTTGTTGGCTATTAGTTTGGTGTTACAATGTTTTGTTTTGGTGGTTTTTTGTTATGTACTATGAACCTGATCCTTTTTTGGCCCTTAAGGCTTCATGTGTATTTAAGGTTACAATACCCTATAAATGTTTCTTATCTTATAAAAAATAATCGAATAAAAAATGGATCAAAAGTTCAAAAAAGTGTAGAATTTGCATTTTTCAAATATTCTGGAAAATATGAAGCAAAGAAATATGAGGATAAATTTTATTGAATACATGTTTTCAAACAACATGCTATTGAATTGGGTTATCAAGATATCTAGAATGAAGTTTGGTCATGCAGAAATTGAAAAATGGGTAATTAAAAACTAGAAGGAGAGCTCATTGCCACAATTTATGCCTAAAGGTTTTTCTATGTGGAATGCTAGAATGAAAATAAGTGAGTAGAGATATTCTAAAAGGTTCCCATGGTGTTGTATAATTTTATGTTGTATGTACAAAAATAGGTCACCAATTTCAACCCATCAATTCACATCCTAAAAATGGAGTTTGTCTAGATAAGATTATACAATCTACCCTTGGAATTTTGGATAATTTAAAGATTAAAATAAATTGGGGATAACATAGGTGTGATGATAACAATTGATGAGGGTTTCAAAAATTCAAATCCATTCCTATATGCTAGAATTTGTGTGGAAACCCATTTTGGAGAGTAAATAGAACCCATAATCATAGAAGATAGGAAATTATTCTACCTAGAATGTAAGAGAAAAAGGAATTGGGAGAAAAATTCCCTATGAAGAAGATGCAAAAACCAATAGAAGAATGGTAGTAGAAAGAAGAGGTAACCCAAGAAGATGAATAATTGGAAAAAAAGGGAATGCATTCCCTAGCAAGGTTGCCACTACTCCTATATGAAAAGACATAGGAGATAAAAGAACGGTGGAAGAAAATCAAGGCACACAGGTGGGAAACATATTGGAGGAAGCTAGAATAAGGGAGAACAAAGAAGGGAAAGAACACTTGAAAAAAAATTGAGGATCAATTTTCAAAGGAGGCATATTAAAATCCTAATGAATTAGGTATTGTTGATGCAAGGTGTATTAGTCAACTAGTTTCAAGTCACGAATCAAAATGGAAAAATGGAAAAAATGAAACTGAGGAAGACCAAAAACAAGAATGGGAGAAAACTATGATCGAAAAGGGATTATATTGGTCTAAATAGGTTTTTTACCTATCTAGGTCCTATTTACATGTTAAGTCCACTTAAGTTCTATGAGGGAATATTTTTAGTTAGCATTAGTTGTTGTGTCATAGAAAAAAGGACCCTTTGCTTGACATGGGATTAATTCATGATAAATGGACTTAATGAGGCCTTGATTCAGGTGTTTTTGGGGCACTTTATGCATCCACACTAGGTCTTGGACCCTTGCAAACTAAATAAAAATCTTTTAATGATGTCTTATAAAGGTGTTGTAGAGTCTTGTAAAGAATTTTCACGCTTTTCTACACCTAATGAACCTATTTCTCATTAATTCAACATTTCAAAACATGTTTAATTAAATCATCACATTAATTTAGAAGGCTTGTAAAGAAAATTTAACTTTAACCAAGTGTTGTAATGTGTCTTGCATGTTCACATTGGTTCTTGTGCCTTTCTAGGCTATGTGGACCTCATTTTAGTGTTGAAAAGTGTATTAAATCATACTTTCACTTTGATTTATGTGTCCCAAGCCCTATTCAACATTTACATAATCACTAATAGGCCTTAATTAACCCATATTATGCATCCCAAGGCTTTAATTGATCAAATACCCGATAAGATGGCATTTTAGACCTTATTTCATGATTCCTTGGTTTCTTAGGTGGCGGAATGGCCCCTGTGGGACCCA
>VDFB02203387.1:0-47181 GCA_007258455.2 Sequoia sempervirens
ACAAGTTTTTAATCTGGAATGGAACAAAAAATAGGAAAAAGAATAAAACTTGAAAAAGTTTTAGTTCTTCAGAATCCACAAATTCCAAACTTAAAATAAAATAAAAAAACTATCAGCCTTTTATAAGAACAAGGAACTTAGGAAATTCAATCAATACATGAAAGAGAATCCAAGGGATGAATTGTAGCAGAGCGTGTGGCACATGATAGTTGGCAAGAAATAATTTTGAATGAGTCAACAACTTTGACCTTCTTCAACATTAAAACTTTTGGAATCATATCTTCAAAATTCAATTAAGATATCAAAATAGATTGAGTAGACTCTCAATTCGATCTTCAAACAAAATGTAGAGACTTGTTAAATATTCAGAGTGATTAGGTGGAACTAGAAATTTTAATCCACCAAAATTGTGTTCCTGCTTTCAAGATATGGCTTTGGGGAAAATACCTACAAGTATACCACCTCAAAACTAGGCACCACCTTCATCACATGCGTAATACCCGAGTCCTCAATTCCTTGGTTACTGACGTTTCTTCTCTATACACTTTGTTCTCACATTAGATTTCAAAGCATAACACCTAGCCTAGTAACATTGTTGGATCTGCTCACAATCAAAATTTTCTTGACCGTCCATATCTAAATGTTGTCCAACAACCTATTTCTCTTGCACATAAAATTCCATATATCAATCCCCTTGTAAAACCTTAATAAAACCTTATCTAAGATAAAACCATCATTATTATTAATCCTTTTAAAATAGTTCATAAATAACATGCTTTAATGTATTCTCATGTAACTATCAAATTTAAGTATGCCAACAAATGTTTTGGGCATTCGGGAAAAACCAAACAATATGCTTTGAACACTTCGACATCAATGCACCATTTTCCCGGGTACCCGAGTCCTAATATATTTGTCTACCTTTAAAACTCAACTAGCTGATACACTTCACTTTCTCAGAACAAATCCTAACCCAGTTGCTGACTTTTACCAGTCTTTTCAAATCCCTGAGATTTTGACTCTCAACTACATCGACTTGTTAAAATCCACTTTACAAACTCAAATTTCCTAGATTCATGACACCCAATGCACTTAACACCTAGTATATTACACCATGAATCATTTTCAAGATTTGTAACTTTCACATATTTCTTAGTGATCGTCAAGCAACCAACACCTGTCTTAAGCATTAATTTTCAACTTGGGTCCCCAAGCCTTCGCATTCTTGGTGTGTGTTGTGAGACCACACAATAGGCATGAGAGTCTAGTACCTATATTGATACATCTATTTTTGAAAAATAGGAGATGTGATACTCAAAGATGCCATTTTTTATTAATATAATTTAATAATTTATAAATTTGCTACATTAAATCTAAAAAAATCATGGCATTGAACTTTCAAAACAAGAACAATGGTAATGTTTAACATTAAATTTAAAGTAACCCCCAACAAAAAAGAAGAAGGGGGTTCATTAGGTTGGCCCATTCCAAGGCTGTGGTTAGACTATGTGAGATTAAGAATACACCCAATAGGCTGGACAACAGACCAATGACAAAGAAGAAGGGTAAAAAAGACACTACGAGCTAGGTGGAGGGGATAGGCATGGAAAGTGAGAGAAAGAGTGTTGAGGATAAGGATTACAAATGGGACATTCTGGCCACAAGTATTGACATGGGAATGGAGAAAATGAGCATCAAGAGGTTTTATAGACTGGAAAAGAACAAGAAAGAGATACTGGTGCACAAAATTTCTAGCAACTCGGAGCGGACTAGTGGCAGAGATGAGTGTAAGGACATTGTGGATGAGATAGAGGAGTTGGTGGATGGTTCTAGTAACTTCTTGGACTTGAAAAAAATACTCAAAGAGGACTCTACCCACTCTTTGGACCCTAGGGCCATTGAGGAAGAGACAACTAAGAGGAAGAGCAACAAGGACATCAACAAGTTGTGGGAGCAGATGGAGAAACATGAACGAAAGTTCACCAGGATGACACATTTTACCATTAAGATCACCCAAATTTTTTTTGCCACTCTCTTTGATGTCATTAAGGAGGAGGTGGACAAGAAGAATGAAGGTGAGGGCCCTAATTGGGTTGGCGATGATGTTTTAAATCTTCTCATTCAGAAATGGGATGATTTTACCAATTAGTGGGCTGGTCTATGTGTCTGTGTTAGGTATCTACTGTATGGGTGTTGTGTCTATTTTCTTTTTGGTTTCTATTGGTTTTTTTCTAGACTATATAATGTACTGTTGATCTTGGTCCTTTTTGGCCCTTCGGGCTCATTGTGTAATGGGTGCTACACCCAGTAAATGCATCTTATCTAATGAAAAACATTAAATTTAAAGTTTGAACACACAAATGTCAAAGAGTCAAAGAGTTCATACCACATATTGAAATTCAGAAATGTCAATTCATTTATTTTCTTTTCATATGGAAACTAGTTGAAACAATTTTTTTTTATTTTTTTAAATGAAAAATTAAGGAAACATTTTTGAGACATCATAGGGTTTTTTTGTTTTTTTAAATGAAAAATTATGGAAAAATTTATGAGACATCTTTGACAAGTTTCCAATATGGGAAATGTGTTCCAGTACCCTAGACATGTCCCAAGGAGTTGGAGACACGTCTCCATGCATCTATGAAGTAAGAACCTTGCTATAAGTTGCAACATGTAACCTCAAAGATTTCTTTGGAAATAAGTGAGGTAAAAAATTGTATAGGTGAATAAATAAATAGAAGTAAAAACCTTCTTATAAGTTGCAATATATGACCTCAAAGAGTTCCTTGGAAATAAGTAAGGTACAAAATTGTATAAGTGAATAAACAAAGAGAAGTAAGAACATTGCTATAAGTTTCAGCATATGACCTCAAACCATGATAGAAAATCATTAGAATCCTAGTTGCAAGTCTTTTACTCTACATATGACCTCAAACCATGGTAGGAATTGATGAAGTCTGGGATTAGGAGCCCAAGTAAAGGCTACCAAAACCAACAAATTCTAATAGAAAAAATCAATAAAGAATAACAACACTAAAAACTTATGTTTAATTCTAATGTAGTAAAAAACAACATACAATAAAAATATCAAAATTGTGTCACAAAGTTCAATTTACAATTTCACACATATAGGCTCTCAACCAATGTACAAGATTATGCCATTTTAGATTTTTCTTGGATTGTTTCCTAGACAGCTTACACAAACCATCATTAAATGAAAAACTTCACCAATTATGCCAGACAACCATTACAATTAATTTTGAAATTTATTTTTATTTTTATTTTTCCTACTTACTAGGCCTAGTTTCCACAATCTTCTACTACATATCAATGACTAGAATTACTCGCATGACCTGTATCTTAGTTTCTTGTTACCTCTATTTCCTTGTCACTTCTCACATACATATTCATTTAATTTTATAAGGGATTATCTAACCAAAATAGAGTAGTTTTCACCAATCAAGAAGTGTTCAAACTAGGAATAAGGTGTGTGAAAAGTGAAATTAAACATGGAACATATGAGAAGACACAAAAGCAAAGTAAAACTCTAAATTTGAACTTTGATGAATATAGGATCACACATTTAATTTATAAGAAAATACCTAATAAATTATGCAAATAATATAGACTGGTGTTAGCTCAAGCATTTATTATGAGTAGGTGAAGGAGGACAACATGAATGGCATGGGGTCGCTAAAGTTGAAACTAGGCGGCTAGAGATAGTGTTAGGTGGACCTACAGTTGGTCTGTGTTGATGGACCATAATTAATTTACTCGTTCCAACATCCCCCACAAATTAATTATGGTAATTATTTTTAGATATCCCCATAATCTAGAAAATATGGGTCTCGACCTAAAGCCTTGTTAGGTACCCATTTACAATCACTTATTATAGTAGGCATTCACAATGATCAATTTATATCTTTGAAAATTATTTTATCAACTTGCTTGCCAACTAATCTTCTGATTTTTAATCTTCAAATTCAATTTCTTTATTTCTTTTATTGATGCTTCAACATCTAGAATATTCAAGTTTTAGATATTGAACCTAGGAAATCCCATTTTTCTTTTGGGATGCTCTAACCATGAGCTTTGGCTCACTTGGTCACTAGTCCATCTTAGATTCAAGTGTGATGCACTTGATTTTCTCAACACCTCCCTCTGATCCACACTACTAATGCTTGAGGATCCTAACTTTAGTTGTCTCTACTAATCTCACAAATACAAAATGTTGCAACATTTGACCATATTATTTCTTTACCAATTGACAACTTCACTTATCTTTTCAAAAATTTAAACAACTTCCTTTTATCTTTTGATCTCCTTTATCAACTCCTCTCCCCTGTTCTACAAAATTTAAGTGTGACCTTTAGTTGAAGCTTCTCTTCTACACAATCTTTCACTCTCCCACAAATTAGACACTTATTCATGCAACGTCCTCAAACTTCCTATGGTTGTGTACCTTCACAAGTGACTTTGGTGACATCTGACAAATTCTCTTCTTTGAATTGGTGACGTGCTTCACAAATATTTACCTCCTTCAAATGCTACAACAACATTGACTTCAAGTCCATGATTATTTTACACAACCTCCTCCTTTTTGAAGACCATTCAATCCTTGATTTGGCTTCAGTGAACAACAACAATCTCTTGGTCTTTTTAATTGATCTCTTCACCCTTCCATGATCTCTTCTAGATCTCGTATGACAATTTTCTCCCTTGAAAACCAAAAACTACGATCCTTGTTCTTCGACAACACATCTCTTGATAGTTGTTCAACTATGCTATTTTTGATTCCCAAGTAGTGATAGATCTAAAGATTCCTTTAGTAGTGGTATATTTTACAAAACTCCTTCAACTTTAATGCTAACAACCTTCATTTACGACTTCATTAATTGAGATTCCTCCACCATGCAGCCTCATTGTTGGATGCTTTATAAGAAAAATGTGACCTTTTCTTTGGTGACTTACACCATCACCATCAACATTCTTCAATTCAAATTCCACAATCTCAATCTTCTTTAATAAAATCTAGATCAAACTCTTTGACCTTATAATCATAGAGAACTCTTTTAAGGTGGTAGGAGATCTCTTTTTCTTTTTCCTTCTTCTATGATAGTCTAGTCTCCAAATGTTTTCTTTGACCAACAATGATTTCCTCGATTATCCTTGGATGGTGGCATGTTGATTCTTTGTGGAAAATGATTTCTTTCTCTTTCCATAGCAACTTTACAGATTCCCTCTTTGATATCTTTTCTCACTTGACTTCAAACAAGCTCTTCATCTCATCCTACGATGGTTTCTCTTTTAGCTGTAGCTAAATTAAACTTGGGAAATATCTTCTTTTCCTCATTGTGACTACCTCTCATAGCCTTTAAGAGTTTTCAAAACACCTCTGAAATAAACTATGATCTCCTATTTTAGATCAACTTCCTCACAAACAATAATATAATTTTCTTTTGCAAATTTCCATCATTCTTAATATGGGACACATTGTTTTGGAATGAAATTTTCAACAACCATCCATAATCCACACAACTCATAGATCATCATCTTGTATTAACTTCACACAACCTAATAGCCCATGCAACTAACTTAGAACACATAGTTCAACTTCTCATTCTTGTAGAACTGACAATATGTAGCTTGCAATCAAACTAGAAGACTCCACTTGAAGATTGGTGCTCACTAATCTTTCATCTTGTGCTCTGATACCATGAAAGAAAACATGGAACGAAGGAGAAGACACAAAAATAAAGTAAACCTTTGAATTTGAGCGTTGATGAATACATTCTCATACATTTAATTTATTAGAAATACATAATAAATTCTTCAAATACTATAGACTAGCATTAGATCAAGAATTTATCATGAGCAAGTGAAGGAGGACAACATGAATGACATGGGGTTGCTGAAGATGACATTGGATGGCTAGAGATGATGTTAGGTGGATTTGTGGTTGGTTTGTGTTGACAGATCATAATTAATTTACTCATTCCAACAAAAATATCTATTAGATAGCTAGTGTAAATTTTCCTGGTCAAAGAATTATAACACGACCTCTTAGAAAAGGATGAGACACTATTACTTGCTATCAAAAAAACCCAAATAAGGAGACCGCTACATCATTATGAGAGCAATTAGGAATAGGTAGGAGTTATGCCTTCTAATTTCACTTCTTCTTCTTGTTTAAGTGCATTTTGTGTTTAAATTTAATTAGTTGGAGTGTTCCTTGCAAATTTAAAATTATGGAAAAAAGAATAATTTATAATCTATTTTAGTGAAGCAGTTTAGGAATTGAAAATAAGATGTGGAAAAAAGAGAGGATCAAATAAGCAAAAAAAAATGCAACATGGCTACATAAATTTATTTCCCACCTTTTCATTTGCCTAGAATTTTTCCTTCTAAATTTTACATACAAAAATTATTATTAATACTATTCATTCACACAATTTTTTTTATACATTTTAAAAAATGAAATTTAAGATGATTCCTAAAAAATTTCGGCAAAATTAAATATTCGTCGGGCCATGAGCTCCACAAATCACTCTTAAAATATTGAACAATATTGAATAGTGATTGTTAGCTAAAATAAACTAACCAACCACATGAAACTTTGTTTAAAAGAATTTGATAATTAGACTTGTAACTAATTTGTAACTACTAGCAACTGCCAATAATTTCCCCTAGTCACCACAATGAATAGACGCCAGTGAAAGGGAATTTCCATCCATTGAAAAACAAGTGTGGGCCTAACAAAATGGATGAAGCTTATTTGCCCTGACCTTACATCTAATAGGGATATTTAGTGGGTTTGAATAGAAATTCAACATCCATAAAGTAAAAGAAAGAAAATTCAAACTTATAACTAATTTGTAACTGCCAGTAGCCACCGATAATTTCCCTCTAGTCATCACAACGAATAAACACTAGCAAAAGGGAATCGCCAACCATTACAAAACAAGTGTGGTCCCAACAAAATGGATGAATCTTAGTTTCCCCGATCTTACATCTAACAAGGATATTTATTGGGTAGTAATAGCAATTCTAATGTTAGAAGGTAAAAGAAAGAAAATTCAAACAAATAAAGGTGTGATGGGTACCTCATTCATGTCAAGCCAACTGACCCAAATGAAACTTGGAAATTTTCATCTATGTACGCCTCAATAGCAGTATAAGGCTTAAAAAAAATATCTTATGACCTGATTGGTATTGCCAAGAAGTCATATGGGCCACAACAGAGTAGGAATGGAATTCCCAAGTAAATTTCGAAAATTCTTTTGGGTGACACTCAAGAATGTGGGCCCAACAAACCGCTCGATAGAAAATATAGAAAGGAATGTTGTAAGATATTTTACTCATGTGTTTAACAATACAAAAAATCCTAGTCAAGAGATTGCACTCATATAGACAAGAACAAGACCTACAACACACAAAATTAGACAAAGAAAATAAGATTTGATAGAATGGATATTTTCTGGTATAGGATTTCCAGAGTCCCAAATGCTTAGGAGTAAAATACCCACTAGGATTCCTACCTAGGTTATTCAAAAAGACTTACAAAAATGGTGTATTGGTTGCTCCATAACCAACCTTCAATTATTATTTGTGGTAATGGCTCAATCTAATAGAAAATGTCATATGTTTCATTGAGAAACATTTTGAATTTCCACCATCAATGAAAAAGTATTCTTTTAAATTAGAAAGGGTTTTTGTCTAGAAGCTTAGTTACATTTTAGTTCTCGAAGGTGCATGCTTGAATGAATTGTTTTAGTAAAAAGCATGAATCTTCAAAAAATCATAAAAATCCCAATTTTTAAAAAATCTTTAGCCAAAATGAGTTTTCCCCAAGAAAACCTTGATTTAATTAGTCTTGATTTTCAATGATTTTTAAGGGTTTAATTGCAAAAAAATTGCATAAAAATCACCAAAAAATCACGTAAAAATTATGGAAAAATTTCCCAACCTAAAAGAAAGCTAGGTATGCAGAAAAGCTTCCAACACCAATCTACTGGAGGAGAGAATGTGCAAATTTATGTAGTTTCAAATTCTTATTCAATTAAAATAAAAAACATGAACAAAATAGGTAACATAAATAGCATCAGAGATACAACAAAAACACATAACACCGAATATATGTGCGAAAAACCCTTTCAAGAGAAAAATTGCACACTATAAAATCATGAACAATGTATTATCTATAAACAAATAGTTACTGTAGACACTAAAAAATGTCCTAAATGATATCATGCACTCGAATCAAGTATACTAACATTATTTCCTCTTAAAACACATCCTCTTTTTGCTTAATTGATTAAATTAGCCTAGATATTTAATTAATTGTATCATTTGCATCTATTAACCTAATTCATTTAATCCGGTTAATTCCCCCCTTTCATGCTAACATTTTATCTCATTAAATTAAATAAATCAAACTATTTAATTTAATTCCTTAAACCTTCTTATTTAATTAAATAACTCTAATTTATTTAATTAAATGTCATTTCACTTCCCCCCTTTCATTAAATCACCTTATTTAATGAAAATCATCTAATTCCACCTAATTGTATAATTAACATTGTTTTAATTATTCAATTACTAATTAATCTAACCTCCCCACTTGTAAGGGAATATTCCTCCTTTACACATTCCTCCAAAAGGGAATATTCCCAAGGAATATTCCTTCCCATTTTGCATAATTAAACTTTGTTTTAATTTGCAAAATATCTTTTTCCTCACCCACAAGTATATTCTCTCTCATCCAATAATTTGAAAAAGGGAATACTCTCACTTAGCTTCATATGCAAGTTAACTTTTGACCTCTTTTAAAAGTCAAAAGTGTGCTTGTTTGAAGGAATGAGAACCCTTGATTAAATCTCATCTTGCATTCTCACCCGTTGATGAGAATCCATGATCCATGCCTTCAATTTCCTCCATCCTTGACTGTTGATTAGCCTTTTTTTATCTCAACCCTTCATTTCTCATTTACTTTCCTATAAATATGTCACTATTTGGAGACAAATGGATCCATCTTTCAATTTTCAAACTTATGCTATTGAAATCACTCACACTCACACTCATATTTAGCACACAATTATCATATTTTAGTTCATTTTAGTTGCATAATAGCTTAGCTTCCATTAATGGCTTCGATAATTCATCCATTTAGATAATTAGATAACTAGGGTTTCAATATTTTAGTTTAAATATCATTTAGATTAGCTTAGCATTTGTATATCTGAATCATTTTAGCATAAATCATATTAGATTAGCTTTTGCATCATGCTCATTTAGATTAAAACCATGTTTTCATTCACATCTCACAACCATTTTATCGATTCTCTTCAATAAAGTCAATTGAAACAAGCTCATTTATCCACAAAATTGGGAAAGTGTCTTTGTTCCACATCAACATGACACCACTCCCACAACAGGATAAGTTTCAAATGGATTAGAGTAGACATTTAACACTTTCATAGTTTAAAATGTTTAGTTTAATTTACATTTGATTGATCCTATTGAGATTGGCATTAGTGGCTTTGTTATACTTTGATTCATCATGAATCAAGCGTAATTGGGCCTTACTAATCCGTTGATCATATTCTAGCGCTAGGAGGGCTTTACTAACTTTGTGTGTTGATTTTTTCTTAAAAACTCCATGAGTTGCAGGTTTCTGGGGTATAGAGCAACACTTTTGGAGGCTACAACAATGCAATTTTCCACCAGAGCGACGCTATTATTCACCAAAGTGATGCTATTATTCATCAAAGTGACAATTTTACAAAAGCATCGCCATAATTGAAAAAAGCATTGCCATAATGGAAAAGTGTTGATATATTTCTATAGTGATGCTATCGTTTTCTTGCTTTTATAGTCTATCTTAAAACAGTCATATCTTGGTCATACAAAGGTCTTTTTCAAAGCTTTTGTTTTTAAAATATGGTAGAATTTCATGCTTTATGCAATGGTATAGGTTTTTTTCAATTTTGATGGAGATAAATTTTCCATTTTTGTATGTAAAGTCAAATCACATTACAACTTAGTCTAGGTTGTAGGGTTTTAATGCTTAATCATTTATCTAACCCTTACATCTTCTTATATTCTTGAATCTAACATTTAGAACATGGATTGTAGGTTTGAATAGGAGCATGAAGCACTAAATTGAAGAAAAAGACATTTAAATCTTATAATTATAACAAGTGTTTCAAAATTTTTGGGGCAATTATAACCCATTTATCATGCTTTTCATTTTATGCTTTAGGACCACACTAATTCTCAATTGGGTTTTAAAAAGAACTCTCAAATGAGACTAACATTGAACCCTCACTTCATCATTTTACTTTAGGTTTAAAATTGAAAAAAACAACTTAACACTTTGTTTGGTGCATAAAATGAACTCATCTTGCTTTACAAGGTTAAAATGAATGAGTTCTTGCCTTTTTGTGACACACTTGTAGTACGTATCCACTCCCCTTGTGCTTTGTGTGATTTTTGGTGAAGAAAAACACTCCAAGTGCACTTCATTGTTTGTGTGCACTTATAGTACATGTCCAATCCCCTTATACTTCATGTAGTCTTGGGTGAAGAGAAATACTTAAGTAAACCTTTATGCTTTGTGTCACCCTTAAGAGAGGACTTACTATGAGAAACACCTCACAACAAGAAACTCATAGGCAAGTTCTTTCAAGCACATTTATTGGTGAGCTATATTAAAGGTTGGGAAATCATGAGAAAGTACCTTATATCCTAGATTGTATAACATACTACACCTAGTAACATGCCTTAAGTAGAATGGGAATGGCACTAAGAGCCTTAAGTGGCAAAGGGGGAGTGTATATGGTCGAGTGTTCTCAGCTTGTTACTAAGAACCAAATTGTTACCTAAAATCCTTAATGGTTGTTGGTGCAAGAATGGTCATTCTAAAGCTGCCCACATTTTTACTATTGATTGTTGAAATAGAAAAATCCTTAGGATCTTCATGATTTTTTATATTTGGTGGTCTCAAGAAGTGTGTGTCATGGAGGGGAGCCAGTGTCACCAAATCTCTAACTTTTCACATTGTCTTAGTGTTTGGAGAAATCCAAGTGGGGACTCAACAAGTATGGCCATTCAACCTAGTTGGTAAATTATTGTGAGTGAGTTTACTACTTTGCTTGGTTCCAAAATGTTACAACCAAAAATTCATAATCTTCCTCAAAATTTCAAACCCTTTGGTCTAAATATGGATACCTTTCGAAATAGCCTTGATATTAATGTTTGTCCTAAGGATTTCTATCCTTAGATATTTCTATATATCTTGACTTATATCTCAATCCATACCTCCCAAAGTTAACATAGGCAACTATGGCTTCAACCTCGTGATTTTCACAAAATGGACCTTGTGAAATTTATGATGTTTTTGACATAGACATTTAGTTTGAACTTAATCAAGACAAGTTTTTGTGGTAAAAAGAAACTCACTTAAGCAAGATAAATTGAAAAATTTAACCCCACATTACCATTTGGCATCTGATCGCTTCAGTGGAACAACCAAACCTTAGGCTTGCTATCATACAAGGAAAACATTGCAAAAATTGAGTCCAAAACCATTGAGTTCTATTTTCCAAATCATTGAGTTCCATTATCCAAAATCATTGAGTTTCACTTTACCAAAATCATTGGGTCCTATTTCCAAAATCATTTGGGTCCTATTTTTCCAAAATCATTAAGTTCTTGGAATATTATCACTTTAGAGGTATAGCATGTTTCTCACTACCTTGGACTTGGAAAATAAAGGTTCGCTCTAGGTATATCATATTTCTCACTACCTTGTACTTGGAAAATAAACATCTTTTATCCAAACATCAAACATCAAACTCTTAAGTCAAAAGTGTTGTCCCAAAATGTTTGCAAAGATCACTTCCCCCATATCATTCACCTTTTCATCTCCCATTATCATCATTGATACAAAAAGACGTAGAGCATCCCTTCTACCTAGATTTGAGTCAACTAGAGAGTTCAAACATTACAAATATCAACATAACTCTCCCATAGGTGACTCAAAATTTATGGTAAATACAAGATCACAACATAGGAGAATCATGGAGAAAACCAAAGTCACATTCACCTCAAGTGATCCAAATCCTCAAGAATTTGATCTAAGAAGTCAAGTTTCCCCATCACTACAATCCTCATCTCCATCAAGGTTGTATGAGATAGAAGATGTCATAGACAATAAATTTGGACTTACTAGTGAAGAAATCATGGAACATCAAGCCTTGGAAAATATGGCTCCAATTTCCCCATCTTTTGTTGCACAATCATTGACACAAGGCTTGAATTCATCTATGATTCAACCAACTCCATTCCTTGTGCCAAGTCAATCCTTAACATCTAGTCTTGCAAATAGGCTAGGAACCAACCTTGGTCTCAATTCATGTCTAGGAACAAACACAAATTTGGGTATTCACAAAATGACCATTCCATTAACCACCAACCTTCCCAAAACACAAGATGGACACCAACAATTGGAAAACCACTTACATTCTATGAAACCAAAATGAACTCAAAATTTTGAGTGCAACCATCTTCATCCATCACCCCAAATACCCCAAGTGTGCTTGATATTACACAAATTAATGTGAACACATGACTCAAATAGGACAACAAGGGAAAGGTAACACCCTCATGCAAGGGAAACCCTTAGCAAGTGGTCCCAACAACCCCATCAACACATCAAAACAAGTGGTTACCCAAGCTACTCAAGTCAATCCACCATCCACATTAAACTCATCTATCATAGACCCAAATCAAAATAACACCTTGGTTATGAACCCCATCAACCAAGGAAATACCTAGAACACATCCAAAGCACAAGGAAATACCAAACAAATTGGTCAAGGGAATCCTTTCAATCAATGGAATCAATGTCCTAATGTTCCCTTAACATTGCCATACCCAATGGAACCAACATCACCTTTCCCCTTGGTCCCCCACTTCATGCAAAATGAAATGGGACCTCCACCTTACATTCCTCCACCTCAATCTACTATCCTACAAGGAATGTTAAACCAAGGGAACCCCCAACCTCTCATCAACAACCCACAACCCAATCAAAATATAAAAACTTAAAAACCATGGGATATGTCCCATCAACCAACTCATCCTACATTGCAAACACATGCCCTAGCTTTACAAAAAGCACAATAGGCTTATCAACAAGTAGCCCAACAACAAAAACAACAACAAGCAACCTTAGCAGCACAACAACAAAAACAATAGAAAGTAGCCTTAGTAGCACAAGAATAAGATCAACAAGCCACCTTAGAGCACAACAACAACAAGTCCAACAAGCCATCTTAGTAGTGCAACAACAACAACAAGCCCAACAAGCTACCTTAACCGCGCAACAACAAGCTCAACAACAACAAGCCCAACAACAAGAATTGCTTGCTCAACAATATTCCGAACAACAAAAAATTCTCACACAATAGCAAAAATAGGGTTTATACTATAACCCTCAGCAAAACATCATCAAACCAAATGCATTGGGAACATATACCCCTCCACCACAATCACCTTCACAATATCCTACACCACCATACACACCATACAACACCTCATCATATCATTATCCCATGTACCACCCATCCGCCATCCCACAATACACAACATATATTCCTCCACCAAACCCATAAGATGATATATCATTGCAACTTAAGGCATTATCACAAGAAATGTAGGATTTTTGAATAGGAAAGATGAAGAAGCACCATACACAACAGAACCTATGCCATTATCCATTCAATTAAAATGTTGCAATGCTACCTTTTCCTCCTAGATTTGAGGTCCCAAAATTTGATAAATACAAAGGGAGAGGAAATCATGTGGACCATGTCAAAGAATTCAATATCATGTACATGTAGGTGGCCTATAATGATTCCTACTTAATGCACCTCTTCGCATGAAGTTTAACATGTCTTGCCATGGATTGGTTTTCACAGTTACCTCTAGGCATCAAAACCTTCCAAGAAATCATTGATAGATTCATAGATCACTTCTCCTTCAATATTGACATGGATGTGAGCTTAGAAGAGTTACACACACTCAAGTAGAACAAAGGAGAATCCTTCACCAATTTCTTGCAACGATGGAGGAAAAAATCTGGTAAGAGCAAGTGGACCATTCCCAATGAACAACAAATGGGGATTGTCATAGAAAATGTTGATCCAAATCTATTTGTCCACTTGAAGATGTAGTGCATTACCTCTTATGATGAGCTTTTCCCTAGATCCCTTAACATTGAGAGATACCTAATCTCATAGGGAAACACATATGTATATAGAGATAACCACCCATCCACTAGTTTTAATGACAAGCCCCACTATTGGGCCAAGAAAAAAATTGTTACTAGTGATTGTTTTGTTGATGAAAAGGTGGTCTTAACTAATACTAGACAAGAAAATACCCAAACCATGAATAGAAAACAACCATACATATCACCGTCAAACAATCAAACAACAATCAATGCTACAAACACTCAGCAAGGACAACAAAGAACAAATAGTGCTCCTAAATGACAATTCACTTCCTTAGGGGAACCTATGGAGGATGTGTTGAAGATGTTGATACATTCTAGTCTTATCACACTCCTAGATTTCTTAGACTATCAAGATCCACAAGTCAAACCTCACAAATATAGAGATCATTTTTGTGAATTTCACTGATACAAAGGTCATAACACACAAAATGGTTTGAATCAAACATCTAATAGAAGATCTTATTGAACAAGGAGATATTCATCTCGATAAAAAACATGGGAATGAAAATCTGAAAATTTACACAAACGCTATGCCTAACCATTCCAAAGCAAAAGATTCAGGAAAGGCATCAACCTCAAAAAATGTAAACAATACTCATGATACCATGGTGGGATATATTTATTTATCACAACATGAGGAATTAGACATGTATCAAGATACTATTTTAAAAAAAATTCCAAACCCATCAACAATGTTTAGCACTATTTTATATCATAATGACATCAAGTGGATATCAAATTATGATATCTCTCACACATATGACTCAATGATTGGGCATGTTGAGGAAGTTCCAAATGAGCCAGAAATATCCCTTAATGTACCCCTACCCAAAAAATGTTGCGAAGAGACTTTTACCAATGATATATCATCCACCCAAGGATCATGTCAAAAGGAGGCTATTGAGGATAATGAAAGATACTTCAGATCAAGTCAAGATCAAGAATCCCTATCCCTAGAGATTCACCAAGAGTTAAGGGACATCTTCTAAACCATTTTAAACTCCAACTATGTCCCTAATATCACCCCCGAGATGTTTCTTTTTGATCGAAATATAGACATTCTTCATCCAAAACATGAGTCTTCCACTCTTGATATTCATACACGAGCAAGAAATGGTTGATATTATTTATTCTTACAAGGATTGTGCATCATTGAAATCTTTTGAAGCAATATCAACCAATAACAATGTCATAGAATCAGAGCAAATAGTCCATTTTCCTAAAAAATAGGCACCCATAGCAATATCATGTGTTCATGACAAGTCATATTTAGGGGCTATGGATCAGAGGATACATTATCAAGGCAAAGGATTAGGTATTGATAACACCTTCACAATGCCAAGGGAAATCTTTTCTACATCAAACATCAACATATGAGGCATGATGGATCCTTATGATGAAAATAATGTCAACGCTACAACTAGTTGTAACATGAGTTGGCATTCACCCATCATCTCATACACAAATTGGGACCAACGTAAAAAGAAGAATTCCTATCAAAGCAAGGAAAATATCATCATAGAAAATGAAGTAGTAAAGAAAAAAGGAAAAAGTAAATACAAATGGATACCAAAGAAAAATAAAGAAAATCATCCCTCCAAAACTCTATTAGTCAAAGAAACTATGGGGAAAAATCAAAAGGGGAAATATATCCATCAAAATATTCCTCAAATACAAAATTAGGTTTCTCAAGAAAGGAACAAAGTATATATAGTGGCTAGTCCCAATTCCATGAAAACCTCTATTCCCACCCATTATCACTCACCTTCCCAAGTTTGGAGAGTCAAAGGTTCCAAACTATCGACCAATCCATTTCATATTCCTTCATACATGTCACCATAAACTCCATTCACAATATCCAATTCTTGCATTGACTGTGTGTTGGCAGCTACCCTTAATCATAAGGATTCTAAAGGTACCATATCACGATGTGCACACATAGACAAGGTTAATTCTAGTATCCGCAAGGTAGATTAGAGTTCTTCAAGGTTGCATTCAAGTGCTTGTATCTTAGTAAAGAAACTTCTTCAAGAAGGATATTCCTGGAACATTATGACAGTGGCCTCTACATCAATTCCACTAGATGGTTCAACATGAGGGTAGAACATCCAAAAAGTAAAAAAAAATTAAAAAAATAGTAAAAATAAAATTTTTCCTCCACTGAAAACACTATGGCGATGCTTTGGGAAAGTACCATGATGAAAATGTATCAAATATTTGTCATGAGTAGAATCGAGCATCTATATTCAATCCTTCTCAGACTAAAGCATCTCATCCTTGTCATGATAAAACCAATGTTCCCTCCATCCATCCATCCAATCAAAATTTATCTAGATATTCCACTTTATCTTGATCTTGCCAAAGATTCGACATATTATTCAACTCTACTTGTGCCAAACCCTTTTGACAGGAACTTTACTATTTTATCTCATGAAGTCCCATAGCCTATATCTAGCATGCTAAAACTTTGTCAAAATCTTCACATTAACATTACCTATCTTGGTTATCCATTGCATTATGAAGAATTTCTAGACACTAGGGGTAGGTTATTGCACTCTTTTTTTCAAATAACTCTTGACCCATGTCTTATATCTCACAACGTGACATCAACATCATGATAAAGGTATCATTTGCCTCAAAATAGCTTGAAAATCTCAAAAAAATTCATAAAATATCATCAAAATCCAAATCACTAGCCCATGGCACATTTTGATGAGAAGATGTTCCTTATCAAGTTTTATCTTTTATCAAACATCAATCCAAAAACTTAATATCAATTGAATCTACCTTGCACTTCAAGGTCACATCAACTCATTCCTACAAACTTTGTTCCAAACCGAGCTTCAAAATATTGATCAATCTTATCCAATCAATCCATCATCATCACAAGATATCCTTCCCAATCCTCGTGGTTCTTAACACTATCCTTGCATTGTTGTGTATCCGCAAGAATGTTATCATCATCAATCATCAATCAGATCAATCAACCCTAGCTTAGTTTTCAAAAAAATCCCAAAATAGATCATTGAAATTGCCATATCCATACACTCATCAACATCGTGCAAAAAATCCAAAACATCCAAAATACATCAAAATCCCTAGAAAGGTTGAACATCGAAAATCAAAAAATAGTATTGTTGGAACTATGAAAATATTTGATTTTTTTGGCCTTTGCTCATATTCCCCAAGAAATTCCCACATCATAATTTCATAAGTAGTACAAATGGTTAGTATTTTTGTGACTAAATCCATCCATGTTCACCAATAATCTCACCAATTTAGCCTCTAATACATGATCATTTCCTTGAACATCATTGAGCACGAGTTTCAAACTACTGGTATATATCAACAAGACTAGGTTAAGTCTCTCTGATCAATAGATCATAGCTTCTCAGCTTGAGCATATTCTACATATTGGCAAGAAAGTGAACCAAGTTACACCGATGAGAGGTCATGAAGAATGCATAATCGGTAAGATGATGATTGTTGTCTTACCGATGAAAGTTATCAACAAGAATAAAGTAATTGGAGCAAAGTTTCTAGGTCAAGTCGATCCCTTGACTTACACCGATGGAAATTGTATCAGCAAGACGCAAATTTTCTCTTGCCGATGGGACAAGAGAACAATTGTCTGGAAGACGTGTACAATTAGAGTGAGTTTTTCTGTTCTGTTCAACCTCACGTGTTACACCAATGAAGGATTTTTGGGGAGTCTTGTCAACTCATCCAAATGAGAACAATGGTAAAAGAGCATGCATCGGGGAAACTAGAATTCATCAGGATGACATTCTACTCTCTCAACAACAATGATTCATGTCAGTTTGATAGTAATGTGGAGTGGATGTTATTCATCAGAAGGAAACTAGCTAAAGGTTAAAAGGGAATTTCTAAGATACCTAAAATCGGATAGACACAAATTTTCTTTCCAAAACATTGAGAATTGAAAACTAAGGAAAAGAGATGTTGCATGATATCAGTGAAATGATGGAGTTGTCCTCCCAACTAAATGAAAGGATCAAAGGGGTATTCCAAATAAAAAATACATTTGGTTATGTCTTGGCGATCAAATGAGAAACTATAAAACAAAGTTGGTGCCAAGATGGAAACATGAATCAGCCAAAAACCAAAGGAGTCTCACTGATATGATCTTGTTATTTTGAAATTTCAAAACTCAAAAAATCTATTACATTCATTTATAGAGATAGAAATTAATGTTTGCACAAATGTGAATTGTGTACATATCTTTTGATTGAAAGAAGAATAATTAGAGGGATTTTTTTAGAATTCACAGCGAGAGGGTGAAAGATCAGAAAAAAAGCCAAAATTTTATTCTAAACAGGGATTCACAAGTAAGTTCATGAAGTCTCTTTGCAATTGAAATTCCAATTCAATTTTGTTATATTGAAAGATGGAAAAGTCAAGCTCTGGGAAGAAAAAGGGTAGAAAACAACAAGGTGAGAGTAGTCAACATATAGGTAAAAAACTGAGAATTGAAACTAGTGAGGAACCTAAAACAAAGGAGAGAAAATTAAACTAGGACCTCATTGACCAATTTCCTAGTTTAGGGCCAAAAGCCAGAAGGTCCACATAGTTAAGGGCTGATCTTCAAAGGTTAGAGGATAAATGTGCACATGTGAGTGATGTATGGACCCCTATTAGGAGATAAGAGCTTTTTATTTTCCATTATGGTGGAAGAAACAGGTTCAAACCTATATGCAATCCATGGAATTTCAATTTAGGAAAGCTTGTCATCCCTAATGTATTTGTAAATATTGACCTTTTAAAACTCCTGGAAAACCAATATAATCCTGATTTGAAAGCCGTATGTGACCTGCAAGGAAAGCCCTTTATACACTTTTCAAAAGATGCTCTTTATGAAGTGTTCAACCTAGATTGTACCTGTGATGAGCCGATAATACATGAGGACTTAGGGAAATAATATGGGAGAATGGACACTACTTATAAGTGTTGGAGATTGCCATTGTATAGACCCATAAATGATGGGAATATGGTATTGCTTGAGGATGGGGATGGACCCCCTTTCCATGTTGATTTATTTGAGCCATACATGAAATGTACCTACCTCTCAGTAGGGAAAGTATTCGGAACTGAGGTCCTTGAGTTCATGTCTATAGAGCCAATGGTAATTGTTGCAGATGTACAATGTCACAATCCAAGGATTTTTTATTATGCCTCATATATTTGCAAAGAGATTGATTCAACATTGATGGCCATCAAGAATGGTTCCCCAATAATGCTTTTCAAACACTACTCCCATTTCATGCAGATAAAATTGTACTTTGGGTAGGAGTTAGGGTTGTGGCCTAGAGAGCTGAGAATAGCATAGTTGGACAAAGAAGGGAAACCACTTCCAGTACAGTTGTGGACTTCTATCTGGGATAGTAGATTTTCCAACTCAAATTATGTTCATTTTGAGGAGTATTTTGTTAAAACATTGTAAAAAATAATCTAAACACCCATGTGATTACTCAGTGTGTAATGAAATTAAAAGATTTCTAAGTACAAATGATTTTAATAGACCACCAACAATAGGTCACAATTGAGGTGACTAGTACTGTTATGTTGACTCTACCATGATCAAGATGTATGGCTTTTAAAATATACCTTTCATTTTTCCAAAGGTTGTGCCAAACAAAATTACCTACCTTCAGATTGCTAGGAAATTAGACTATTCCAATGTAATGAAGGTAAGTGCATATGAAAAACAATCATTCATGCCAAGTACATTGTGTTTTGGTGATTTCATTGTGGTATGAGAGGAGGGTTATGATCTCATTCTAAAAAAAAATTCACATTACAATCTGATAAAGGTAGCTCCAAGAAAAGGATTTGACCCTAAGGGTTTGACTGATTTTTCTGGGAAGAAGAAGAACTTAGGAGGATATGAGCATATACCTTATCCACATGATAATGCCATCAAGAATATGGAAGAAACAAAAGTTGAATTGGAAATTGATGAGTACAATAGAAAGATTGAACAAAGGATGAGGGAAATCCAAGAGGTGGAAATGTTGTCCTCTAGTAGTGAGGAAGCTAATGAATAAAATGAATCACAGGGCTCTTCTAATAGGATTCCCAAGTTGAGAATTGAGGGATATCAACCTCCAAGTAGAGAGCAGGAAGTTGAAGAATCACTAGACATGCATACTAGGTAGTTAGCTTACATATCTTTTTTTAAAAATGATCATTTCATTAAGTCTCCTAAGTTTAGAATTTTTTGTTTAAGCATAAAGGAAAGGAATTAAGGGAATTAGTTCAAGATATTACACCTAATAATGAGAGACAATTGTTGAATACATTGAGATTTGATGTGGACAATGAACTAAGGAACATGACTCCAAAAAAAGGGAAGAAAATTGTTGGAGGAAGCTAGTGTGATGATCTTTCCCAGTTTGGATTTGAATTCAACCTTGATTTTGATAGTTTTTTGCATAATAGTGATGCCAAACACAAGCTTACCCTAGAAGGAGTGACATAGGTGTATACTGGGTTGAGATATAACCTCGAGCGATGAAAATTCTTTGATGAATTGGGCCTTATACCGTCCACACAAGAAATCCTTGGTCATTGATACAAAAAAAGGAATTTTGGCATGTAATGACCTTAAAAATGGGTGAGGCTGATTCTATGGTTACAACTGACATTGGTAACAATGTGGCCAAGTTGAATAAAGCACAAATCTAGATGTTAATAAAAGAAAGGGACATGTACAAACTACATAATGAAAAAATGCTCAAGGATAATGATTTTTTGAGAGACACTGTCAAGAACACATTGGAAGGATCCACTAAGTTGCTAACTCAGGGAGAAAGCTATGAATCAAAAGAAAAATGTGAGCGGTTGTAAATGGATAACCAACAAGTACATGTTCAAGTGGTCAAGGAAAAATATGACACACTTTCTATAGTTCTCCATAAAAGACATGCAAATCTAATGGTGTAGATGGATAAGTTCTGGACAACTTATTCAAAGAATTACTCTGTTATTCAAGAGAAAAAAAGAATAAGTGATAGGTTGCAAGAAAAATTTCAAGAAATACAATATGGAAATACTTCAAATGGTTAGGCCATCACAACCACTGAGGACTTGATAGGAAAGCATAAAGATTATCATGAAGAATTACAATCAGATGCCAAAGGATTCATGCTTTGAGGGATGGAGTACCTACATTGTTCAATGATCATTGAGAATTGAAGAATCCGAATGAGTGGATGAAGGAGTGCAAATTAATACTATAGGAATCCATGAATGCAACCAAAGATGAAGAATCAACATTGGAATAATCCTGTGAATATTTGTAAAAGATGATCATCATGAAGATTGCAGCCAGGAATGCTATAGATGATGCTAATATGCATTCAAGACAGGTTGATCTGGATCATTTGACAAGAATCCATTTATGGCTAACTAGATCCTAATTAATCATGTTTAATTATTGTTGAATTTCAAAAGCTACTATTGAAGAGGTGTACCCTCTTTAGAATATTGCTATATAGGATAGGCATTTGATAGTTGATAAGGATAAGAGCGAATAGAGAAGAAATAGGAGACATAGTAGAAGCATTTCCAGAATGCTAGTTATATAAATTATATTGAATGGATCTTGATGCATGTACAAATTTTGGCTGAGATTAATGAAAAATGTATAATTCTTTGCGGTTCAATCTTGGTATCTATTGTTTGTAGATCTAAAATAATTACTTAATTGTCTCCACATTGCTACTTCTATGCTATTTGGAGTTGTATATCCAAGTTGATGTTTGAATTCCATCAAAACATATTTGATGTTGTTGTGTGGTCAAATTAATTGGCTTTTGTTGAAGAATTATATTCTTTTAGTTGGCTACAGTAGCTTTGGGGTAACAGTTGGAGCAAGAAAGAAGAGTTAGGTAGTTGATATGATTATCATGTTCTCTCCAAATTGATCTTGTCTTGTTATTCAAGTTAAGGTTAAAACTTACTTGTCAATACACATTTTCTGATATTGTGTGGTTCTATTGATTGGGTCCTTCAAAAAGGGATTAAAAATACTTTTAAGAGATCATAGTAACTTGGTAGGGTCGATTGGATTAGTAAGAATAGTTTGATAGTTACATTCTTGCACATTTGTACAAAGTAAAAAATAAATAAAGTGCCAAACAATTAGAGTTAAATCTACCAGTTATAAAACTACATTGACTTCGTACACCCAACAGAGCACTGATGCATCTCACTTATACATTACTCATTCAATTACATATCATGAATTAACTAGTTGTCATATTAGAAGTAAATTAGTCAATAAGCTTTCATTTATCCTACACAAATTTCCACCTTGGATAGATTAGTTAGATCAACTAAATCATACTTTCTCCCAAAATGCTTCATTATAAAGGTGCCCCTGCCTAGGTTAGCAAACCCTGAAGTATAGGGAGTTATCAAGCACATAGGTTAACTCCATTTGTTGGTTCAAGAACAGTGCAAGTCTGATCATAGAGCTTGGCATCCTCTTAGGATTTGAAATCTTCATTTTTGAGATCCAAAATATTAGCGAAGTCTACTAGGGAAAGTCAAATCTAAATCTAGGCTTTCATCATAGAGTCGACACCTTTTATAAGACTCCATTGGGAATAAGAAATTATAAAATTCTCTCACTTTTCTTGAAAGTGAGTTGCAACTAAGTAAGCAAAGGTGCATGACTGGGAAATATAAGTAGACATCAATAAAGAAAAACCCTAGGAGCCAAAGTATTAAAGCATCTTACGAGATGAATGGTAGGAGATCCTTACATCAAGACAACCCAAAAAAGAACAATGGTAGATGGATAGATAAAAATGGGTATTCCCCACAAATACTAGTGCAAATAAAAGTAGAGTCAAAGTGGTAGATATGACTAATGAAGATAGGGGAAACTCATTGGAACAATTTCTTACCATGAATAACACTTTTGATCCATTACATGAATCAAAGGTTCATAGTGATGACATGAACAAAGATCCTCAAACTCCTTTTGGACAAGAAAACACTAGTAGATATACTTTTAAAGCCCAATTTCAAGGAGAACGAGATTGGATACAAAATGAGTATGAATATAAAGTGTCATCACAACAAGGAGAAAAAAAACCATGAGGGGTTTGTTGATTAAACTACCGGTGAATTTGAGGGTATGAAAAACCAAGAATTTCAAATACATTTGAAGTGGAAGATACAACAACTTAGATAGATACAAAAAATGATACAAGAAGCCCAAGAGATAGATTGACAACTAGCACAATTAAGCATTCAGGCACCAAAACCACAAAAATATGTCCCTCCACATAAGCAAGGTGGTAATTATAATACAGAGGGAACATTTCAGAACATAGGTGTCCATGGTACTTCTAAAGTACCCCATAATGCTGGAGGTAACCCAAGGCAACAAATCCAATATAATGTGCCATCACAAAGATCCTAGCCTCAAAATACTAGTAATATCCCTCAGCATCACCCTCCACTAGGCCAACAGTATGTCCCACCACAACACCAACATATGCCACACCAAAATATACATCCTCAACAACAGAATGTCTACTATCAACCCCTATATGGATATCAATACCCTCCTAATCCACCACCTATGAATTTACATCCACAAAACCCAATAAGCACATGTAGACAATTCGATTTGATAGGACACCAATTATGTCCATATCCAATGGATAGCAATTGGAGAAATATGGTTCCCAAATTCATAGGGAACAATGTGACATTAGCTAGGGAACATATCAAGAATTTAAATGCTTTCATACAAGATATTTCCATGGAGTACAAGGATGTAAACATGAGATTATTCATGATGTAATTAATTGAAGAAGGGATTGGTTCAATAGTTTTCTTAATGCTTCAATTGATTCTATAGTAGATTTTCATAATCAGTTTATTGAGCAATATGGGAATCAGTGTGCCCACAAATTTTCCCTTCATGAACTACTTAGTATTCAAAAGTATCAAAATGAGTTAGTTTATGACTTCAACCAAAGGTTCTCCAAATTGTGTAATAAAATACCACAAGGATCTAAACTCACTAATCTTACAGCCTTGAGTATTTATTTGAAAGCCTTTGATCCAAAAATGGGCTATGAACTTAGAAACAAGTGCCCTAGAAGTTTAAATAAAGCAAAAAAGACAACATTGACAATTGAAAATAATAGAAAAGCTACACGGACGATTGGAAAAATGGATGACCTCATAATTCCACAAAACTTTAACAACTCCCAAAATAAGCAAGAGAATTCATATAGAAATGAAAGACCAAAGTTGCATGACATGCCATGCAATACAAATTAGAAGGATGGAAAACTAAAAATTGACAATCCTAACACTAGTACAAAAACAATAATATATGACTAAATAAACTACTAAAAATTGCATATATATGACTAATTTTGGTCACGACCATTAGTAGTTTATTTTCGGTCATTTATAACGTGACCAAATTTATGAATAAACTATTTTAGTCATTTATCTAGTCATTGATTTGACCATTGATTTGGTCATTGATTCATTATTTAGTCATTTATTTAGTCATTATATTTAGTCATTAATTTTAGTCACATGACTATTTTAGTGGTTTATTTATAGTCATTTATAACACCACCAAATTTATGACTAAACTATTTTAGTCATTTATTTAGTCATTGATTTGGTCATTGATTTGGTCATTAATTTAGTCATTTATTTAGTCATGGTAGTGATTTGTTTAATCATATATTTAGTGATTAATTTAGTGATTAATTTGATTGTTGTTAACTGGTCATTTATTTAGTCATGGTAGTCATTTATTTAGTCATATATTTAGTCATTAATTTAGTCATATATTTAGTCATGTAAGTCATTACTTTAGTCATTACAAATCAAATCTAACTTAATTAATCCTCACAAATTAATGCATATAAACTTCAAGTATCATAGATATTCAAATGTTGAAGAAGCACCATGAAATGTAGACTAAAATTCTTGAACAAATATGATTGATCAAACACAAACACAAACAACATAGTATTTATGAGTGGAGAAAAAACCACTCTAAAAATTTACTTTATTAAACCTGATTGGCAAATCAAAATTTCATTGGTTACATTCAATGTCTTAGTGACACTGTACAACTTACTAACACTATATAAACATAATACTCCTATTTTCATATACTTATATTGTTTTCCCCTTCCTTAACTGTAGTCATTTTGGAAGGGCAGGGACCTCCTATAGGGGCTCGACCCATTTAATCCCTTGCAAATCCACAACTTTCCTGCCGCTATTGGTTTCGGCTCCTCCAAACTCTTTCTCACTGGTATTCACCTTTTACTTCTCCAATTTGGAGCTGCAACTTGAAAATAAGGTTTCAAAATTTGCACGTCAAAAACATATTTGGAAGTAGATTTTTATCAGATATTGTAGTTGCAAGTTCCACTAATTATAATAAAGATAAATAGTTTTACCTTTCTCCATCAACTAATGCAATTCTGATAACTTTTAGAGGATCAACAATGCTAGCCTTTATCATATCAACATACTCAACTGCAAGTTGCAACACAACATTAAACTTATTAATTAGACTCAACATCTAAGAAAGAAAAAAAAACTTCAAACATTATCAATTTAGTTTCCTCATAGCTTTCCTCTAGCATATCTGAACCTCTTTAGATGTTTCCGTCCAACTCTCATCACTCCCATACAGGTAGAATTGTGTATGTCCATCAAACTATCATCTTTCCCATAGAGTTAGAGCTAAATTAATTTAGAAATCTTTTCTTGTTGAGCAATCCAATTCCCCTAGCAAGCCTAACATATAGACAACCTCCCTTACATTCAAAAATTTACTCAAGGATGTCATTTTTAGTCTCAGAAATCAAAATAACCTTATTGTTCATTTGTCAAAACTACATAGTTAATAGAAAAAAAATTCAATGGAAAAAGCATGAGGAAAAATAATCTACCTCTCTATTATTAGGGGTGATCAAATACTGCTTAAATCTACAATCAGAAACCCTCCTATGAGATACAACCAATCCTATCAGATTAAAAAACAAGAACTAAAACCTTCTTGGGAATCACAACAACAATACCTGAAATCAATCAATGGTCGAATGTAATTTTGTCCAAACATGTAGTAATCAAAAGGCTCTTGTATTGCTCTATGATAATTAGAAAATGTGAAAGGATCCTGAAATAAAGGAAGAAACAGAAGAAATTATGCATTTGTTCAAATGAGTAAATATAGTGTAATGTGTTAATTGTTTTTTCTTTACATCATTTAGGAACTAAAGCATAAAAAATTACATAGAGAGGATTTGAAGCAGCAAACCTCAAACTATAACAGAATCGATCAAAAGTTGTTGCCATGTTTGAAAGGACTATTTCTTTTGCATTGGGATTCCCACTCTCAAAAACCTGACAAAGGCAATCCAGATACATGACCATCGAAAGATACAAAATTATCACATTAAAGAGAGGAAACAACAAACACTCTATTAAAATTCCATTCCTACCTCAAAATCTACTGCTTTGCAAGAAAGAAAAGCATTTCAGGCAATTCCAAAGCAATAATTTCATATTTTTTTATTAAACATCAATATAAAAGAACTTTGTTTTGTTGCTCTTATGTCAAGGTGTTGCGGGTGGATCAAGATGAAGGGAAGAGCTTTTTAATGAGCTCTTAAGCACTCCTTATTCTCAAGCATTATTTGAGAGAAATTTTAATCTCATTCAGATCACTGAAAGATGAAAATGGACAATCTTTTTAATGTCAATGTAATTGAGGTTGAACTTTACTTAACTACTTTGTTTTATGGGTTAGTTTGATTGATATAGCAGAAATGAGGTTAAATTTTTCACTAGAGACAACACCTGCCCAGAGGACTCATGGAGTGCTTGGTATTTGGAGTCCTGTAATTGACAGTATTGGGAATATAGTCAAAATGCAGGTTAGTGCAACATCTCAATTCAGCTTCCACATATGAATAATTCTGATCGAATTTATGGATCAATAGTTGTGATCTTAGATTGATTGTTTCAAGTCTTCATGTTAAATGGAAAGAAAACAAGTCAGCATTTGAAGTTATGTTCCTGATCATTGCAACTCTTTGCTTTGTCAGATCCATCTTAGGAAAGTTGTTCACAGACACGTGTTCATGAGAAAAAGTGTTGTCTTACCATCAATTACCCACCAGATTTGGAGAGATTTGATACATAATCCCCTGCATTTGCTTTTTGGAGTAGATTTACTTGGTATGACAAGCTCAACATTGGCATCTCTGAGTAAAGGACTTGCCAAACTTTCCACAGATGGACAATTCCTTCAGTTGCGTATAAAACAGGTGAACATAAAAATTATATTTAAATTGAGGAAAAATCCACAGATTTGAGAAATATGAACATATTCATTGTCCTTATATGACATTTTTATGGATTTTTTGTAGGATTCTTCAAGGAAAATTACAGGAGTTGGTGATGGCATTTTACAAGGCACTGAGGCTTTAGCACAGGGTGTGGCATTTGGTTTCTCTAGAGTGTTAACTAAACCTTTGGAAAGTGCAAGAGAACATGGTGTTATTGGTTTTGTACATGGTCTTGGGAGAGCATTCTTGGGTATTATTGTTCAGCCTGTGAGTGGAGTCTTGGACTTTGTTTCCTTGACTGTGCATGGTATTGGTGGAAGTTGTACATGTTTTCAGGTATTTGGAAACAAATTGTTTCAAATAGGATCAGGATCTCACGTGCCATCCAGAGTAGTGGAATTCTTTAAGAATATAATGAAAGGGAAACATCTGGGCAGGTCATTTCCCTTTTCACTTTTTACTTGGGAATTTTTACTTTCCTGCAGATTATTGTATTTATATTTTATCTATTTATGAACAAGAATATCTGCAGAATATTTGTTAAGGTTTTGTAAATTGACCATTTGTAATAATTCTGAGGATACCAATATGATATAAACATTAATGACAATAACACCATGATTACTGATTTCGGAAATCTAGTTTGGTTCTCAGTGTTGACTTATGTAAGTATAGTCCAGTCCAAGTGTGTTTGGATGCAGATGCCAAATGTAGTTTTAGTCTAATTATTTGATTCACTATGATATATAAATGTATTTACAATAAGGATATCACACACACATATGTATGGCAATAAAACAATAGCTTTTAAATACTAATAAACATAAGTGAGTGAATTTGTTGAAATCAACAATCTTACAGGAAAGCTGTTAAAAAAATCAATATTTGGATCATCTATCCTCAAAAGTTTGACAACCCAATTCAATAATTTCATCAGTTTTGTACTTGTTATCAGGGTTGAATGAGAATCTCTTCAAGAAATTAGTGCATGTCACCTTTATGCTTTAACCTGTAAATTAATGTGTTTCATGTATTTTTTTTCTGTAAATTGAGGTTTTGAATGGGCCGTCAGCTTGAGTTATTGGCATTAACCGGGCCCAGCTAGTGGGAACACAAACAGGGGGCCCCATCCCCTAACAACCAACAGTCCAAGTGCATGAGTAAAGTGGCCCACAAGCCCACCAACCCTGCAAGGGCTTGACACTAGGTGGGCACTGAAACAACACCATCTAAACACCAACAAACCATGCCATCAATGACAATGTGTTTCCATTCACATACTAGTGCTTTATTGATCTTCAAATTATCTAGACATATTAATGGATGAATTGCACTAGTTTCTTATGTATTGTTGAGCACTATTAAAGAGAGAACATTGATTTGTATGTTGTTGACTTTGCAGATGGTGCTTTACCTTGCAGAAGAAAGGAGACATTTTGGATGCACAAATATTTCAATGGAACCTTCAAAATTTGCATGGTTAGATTTATACGAGGAACATTTAGACTGCATCATCTTTTGAAATATTGTCATGCCAGGTTAAGGCACTTATAAAAGTGTTTGTTCCTATGTTTTCAGTGCCCATCATCAAATAAAATGCTTACAATACCATGTAAAATACTATGGAATGTTCCATGGGAAGAGTTTTTCTCCTTGGAATTAGCAATGGGAAGCTACCAGAAGCCTGCTCATCTAATTTTTCATCTAAAAAGCTTTGAAAAGTCTAAATGCTTTGTTAGAGTTATAAAATCATTGGGAGAAAATGAAGAGGAATGGATAAGTCAAGCGACAATGATCTATTCTTTCATAGAGAACCTTTGGAAGAAAAATCAATCACTCAATAGACTCTCTAGTTTCCAGGTGAGGTCTATGTTCCATTTTATCTGAACCTGATATTCTATGAATCTCTTGTAATAATTAGGCATCCTTTTTTCTAAGGAAATAATAGGAGGGTGTAGTTGGGTAAAAAAAAAGACCTTTCCATTCTCTTTGGTGTTGGACATGCACACTGGACAGGCTATGAACTTGCACCAAAGCATAATGGTAGGGGAATTTTTGTCAGATGTTATAGTTGGATATGCTTTGGTAGACATATATGCAATATGTGGAATCATAGAAAAAACACCTAAATTGTTTGACAAAATGCCTCAAAGAGATGTCATCTCATGGAATCACTCAAAATATTTGAATTAATGAAGCACTCTGGAACACATCCTAACATTCTATTTTCAATGGAATCAAGGAGGTTATTTAAACTTTTACACCCTTCTATGTTCAAGTGCTGCAGCTGTGACAGGTTGCCAATGAATCAGGGAGGCTATTTAAATCTATACACCCTACCATGTTCAAGTGATGCAGCTGTGACAGGTTGCCAATGGAATCAGGGAGCTTATTTAAACATCCACACCCTTCTATGTTCAAGTGTTGCAGCTATGACGGGTTGCCAAATGAATCAGGGAGCTTATTTAAACGTCCACACCCTTTTATGTTCAAGTGTTGCAGCTGTGACAGGTTGCTAATGGAATCAAGGAGGTTATTTAATTAGGGAGCTTATTTAAATGTCCACACCCTTCTATGTTCAAGTGTTGTGTTGCAGCTGTGACAGGTTGCTAATGAAATCAAGGAGATTATTCAAATTGTGACAATATTTTATTTTTAAGTGTTGTGATAGATTGTCAACAGAATCAAGGAGGTTATTTAAACCTTTAAAATTTCCTATTATATTCAAGTGTTGCAGCTGTGAGAGGTTGAAAATGGAATTGGAGAGGTTATTTAAACCTCTGCAACTTTCTATTTTCAAGTGTTGCAGATGTGATAGGTTGCCAATGGAATCAGGAAGGTTATTTAAACCTCTACAGTCTTCTATGTTCAAGTGTTGCAGCTGTGACAGGTTGCCAATAGAATCAGGGGGGTTATTTAAACCTTTACACATTTCTATGTTCAAGTGCTACAGTTGTGACAGGTTGCCAATGGAATGAGGGAGGTTATTTAAATCTATACACCCTACCATGTTCAAGTGTTACAGTTGTGACAGGTTGCCAATCAATCAGGAAGGTTATTTAAACGTTCACACCCTTCTATGTTCAAGGTTGCAGCTGTGACAGGTTGCCAATGGAATCAAGGAGAATAACTATTTAGTATTTATTGAATCAGTAATTTGATTCGTAGTCACTCATCCTATAAACTAACAACGTAGTATTATATACAAATGCAAGAAACACAATACTTGTTAAAATACCAACAAGGCCACAATTAACTTTTAAAAACTAATATGCACATAGAAAGGAAAAATTATTCTGTTAAAGTAATCTACAAAAATATTCATCTACATACCCTATCTATAAGCTTGTCAAACAGTAAATCTGATGATGATGATGAGACACCATCCCTTTGTCTTCTTCATTAGCCATTTCAATATCAAGTAGCTGGAATCTCAAGACTGGATCTAGAACAAAGGGCAACAAAAGTTACTACACACTTCACATCAATTTTTATGTCTTACCAATTCACAAAAGTAAATCAAGAAAGGAATAATGATAGAATTAGATTATCTGAATTTAGAACCAAATACCATATGATGTTCTTGGGTAGTGGTCTGGCAGTAAATTGGCAAGAGATTACCACTGCTAGCCCAAGTCTGATTCTCAAGTACATTTGTGTGGTGAGAATTCCCAGGGTGATGCCATCCTAGGGCTTCAACCCTTCCCAGCCAAGAAAAAGGGGTTCACCTTTAAAAATACAAGTACCAGATTACAAAGTTTAGACCTTCTAATTCAAAATTCAGTCTTAGATCTGAAAGTGACCAAAACACTTTCAAAAATAATGTTTCCTTTAAAATCTACCCTACCTTTAAATTCAAAAGTCCTATTTCTTAACCTGCAATATCTCCAAAACCCATCCAATGCCATGGTGCAATAAAAGCACATCTTCACTATTAAAATGAGGGTAGAGAATGCGAGTTGAAGCATAAAAAGTAGGCATTCTAAATTGAACAATGAAAGAGGTCAAACTTTTTGTTATCAACCAAAGAAACTTCAACTTTGCAATTTCCAGGTAACATCCAAAAAGAGAGCATTCTTGTGTCTAGTGCTCCAGGTTAAAAAAGAGAGCATTCTTCTGTCTAGAACTCTAGATTCTGTGTCTCTTTTTTATCCTTGTCATTTGATATATAAGCATAATAATGTAGGCAGCTCAAATGTTAACTATAAAACATATCAGCCTGAGTTCCAACAAATATTGTAATAGAAAGTCAACAGTCTCACATTGCTATGAGTCGATCTAGTTGATCCATCAATTACAAAGAGCTTCCGCAATGGAAATTTAAGAGATGATGCTAGCTTCTCAATATTTGACCTAAGCTGTCCTTCTGGAAGCTACACAGCAGTACACAAAACACCAGATGTCAGAGTGTTTTCATCATTTTCCAGTCCTATGAGAAAAAGAATTTTAAACTAAGCACTTGCACCCATAGGAGGTTCAAGGAAAAAGCCGATAGGAAATAAAAGGTTTGCAAGATTTTGGAAGAGTATTCTGCTGTTATTTTGCAGACAGTAAGAGAGTATTCTACTATTATTTTGCAGACAGGAACAGATAAAGTGGAAATTACAGTAAAGAATTTCAAATACAGTTGTATATTGTGTACAAGTTCTACCATATGATTGAAACAGAATGCAATAAATTTTAGTACATGCAAGCAACAAAAGTACAAAGACTGGCCAAAATAGTAACTAAGCAAGAACAGAAGTCTTTATAGTAGGCACAACAATTGCAATAAGTGTCTCGCCCTTTCTTTTTTTAATCAAAGCTCTTTAAATTTGGTAACCTGAAAACCCCTCTTTCCATTCCGTTATTTAATGGAATCAACTTAATAAAATTGAACATGATTCTGTTTATGAGGATTGAGGATTTTGTTGGCATCAGTAGATCTTGCTACAGGAAATGATCAGGGTGACCAACACAATGATAAATCAAAACGGAAAAGATGAAAAATGAGGGGCAAAAGCGCTGCTTGTGTTTCAAATAAAATGATTCTGGAAAGCTCTATAGAAAGACTTGACAAACATTTGGACAATAATAATTTAAGTACAGGCTGAACCAATATAAGACAATCATCAGAGGATCAGGAAGTAACTAAAGATGATACAAAAAAAACAAACTGAAAATATAAATAACTATATTGTATTCAACTGTATCTATGGAGGGTTTCCTTCAAGTAGTCTAAACAGATACATCTCAGAGAAAATTTTCAAAAGCTATAATAGTAGCAAGCAAAACGTACAATAATAGCATCCAAAACGTACAGTAATAGAAACAATAAGCTGAGCAGAAACATTCTTATATCTCAGTTCTTAAATTTATGTTTATTTTCATTTATTTAGAAATAAAAACTCTGCACGTATTATCAATCTTTTGAAACCGATAAAACTATTGAGGCACAACCACCATCAGCTCTCAAACTCAAGCCAGATATAACTTTTAATTCAGAGAGAGAGATAAACTAATTAACGAAGTTTATGTAAGTGTCTTTTAACGTCCAAAACTGTTATTTTGACAAACTTTTAGCAATTCCAACTATCAGTAGGGAGCAAATACTCAATTTTAATGACAAAGCACCTTGGAACACATTAAAAAAATAAAAACTTCATCAGATCAGTCTAAAACCATTCGTACCTTAAAGGGGTTTCAAAAGTCAAATCGCAACCATAAGGCTAATAACAGATCTGTGAGGATTATAGCTAATAACAAATGTAAAAACAATCATTTTTATTCACCGTGAATTGAAGGAAAAACATGTGCAGGATTTATTCCCTTGATGACTATTTCAAAAGAAAAAGTTAAAGAGTGTACCATATTTCAGCCCACCCACTAATAAACAAAGCAACATATACATCAGAAAGAACCCAAACTGGAATTGAGCAATGGCAGGTTGAAGATGTGGAAGAATGACAGTGACTAAAACATAAGCAGAGACTTACGAAGAGCTCTCAAGCTTTTTGCCTTTGTATAAATGTTTCTTGGGCATCCACTATAATCGATGCCTCCATACATAGCTCTATTTTTCTAAATGCTTACATAGGCATCTCATTTTTATCTGTTTAACTTTCTGAAATGTTTGTCAAAGTAAGAAAGATTGTCATTGCATTAGAATAATGGTAATTGTTATGACAGCATTTGAAATACAATCTGTATCATCTAAAACCAAACATCTTGCACTTTTATGTATACTTTGTGACCTATTGCTATAATTGATTCTACAACAAAATAGAATGAACCCAATTGCAGCAACTTATGTGGCATATTTTGTGACCTTCCAAACAAGTATGGTGATATCGTATTGAGGACCATTGAAAGAGGAAACTTTCCCAAACATTTATACTTGCTTTTGCACCATAGTATTCTCCTCCTTGGGTTTGTATGTGTTATTCTTGGCATAAAAACTTGCTGGTTTTTTGAGACACCTACAATCTTGTTTTCTTAGACTTTTTGCCATATTTCTCAGGAGAAGCAGCACGCATTAGATCATCCACAGTAGTCCTTCTAAAAAGAACTGTTCCATGACAGCAACTTAGTCATGTTAGATGCCATGTTTGGAAGTCATGGACAGGCCCTGACTGCAAGCTTCTATTAGATAAATCTAATTCACCCCTCTGCTGAATCTTGAATTCTTTTTTCACTCACCTTTTTAGAAGAACAAAATCACCAAACTTCATTCTGGTATTCATAATCTTGCTACCTTACCTACAAAATGTCTTTTTCTCTCACTCTGTATGTAAAGAGACCTGACCTCAAACTTGTGGTTCCTGAGCAACGGATGGTATAGTCCTGGCTGTTGATGAAAAGCAATGCAGTCAATAACATCTGCCTTTAACTGCTCATAGAGCATGGATATTCTCCTCTTCCCACCCAAGCTGCTTCCATGTTTCACTGTAACATTATCATTATTCAAAAGGTCATGGGGAAAAGTGAACATTTCTGGCTTTTTCTCTATATAGAAGAAAAGGTTCATTGGCCTTTAGCATGTTGAACGTTAAGATCAGGTCACTCTGCAGTTGGCCAACCTGATTTAACTGCAAATACTTATTAGCACAGTGAAGGGTAAGATCAGGTGACTCTGCCGCCTAAACCACAAGACAACCTGTATTCATCCTGAGCTGCCTGACGATGATAGAAACCAATCTTCAGTGCCTTCCTGAACATCATTGTGTTGTAGTTCTTTTCTGTCAGCTCGGTGGCAATATTTATTTCATTAGAAAACACCCTATCTGCATAAGTAGAAGGGGGGCGTTGCCTCAAGGACAGTACTGCAGCCAAAGTAAGTCCTTTCACAAATATAAATATAAAATATACGATGTTTGAAAGGAGGCTCACAACAATACCTTGTGAATACAAACATGTAAGTCCTTTCACAAATATAATTATATGAATATACGATATATTTCAAAGAACATACTCTTTCTCACTATATTAGTGACTATCTTAGTGAGGTGGTCTTCAACATGCATTTCAAAATCTCAACCCTTTTTACTCTTATTACACAAACTTTAATTGAAGAAAGAAAAAAGATTATCACCTAAATACACAGAGAATGATATCACCAATCTAACTATGCAGCTTATTTCTACCTTTTCTTCTTTAAAAAAGAAAAACAGAAACAAAGCATTCAACGTTGTTCTCCTCCAAACACATCTTTATTAGTAACTCCTGTGTATGTGAGAGTTCATTGATCAACACTCAAAATCAATCTCCCTCCAAAAGCCATGTTGCAGAATATAGACCAAACAAATCCGTTTGGCAGATTTGTTTTGTAAAAGAAAGGAAATGGTCTTAGCAGGGAGCAAATCTGCCACCATAAAATTTCATTTGCTGCTGGGATGATTTGTCTCATTGATGGTTGCTTTTGAAAGATTTAGAATTTCACTGATGCATTTGATTTGTCATGGGCTGCTTAGTGGCTGGGCATTTTGTTGGTTCACAACAAAATGTCACACTGATTGATGTTGATAGGGATGGTTGGTATACCCTGCCTCTGAACCAGAACTGTAACCAAATTATTTAATCTCCTTCCTTTTTTTTCTCATAAGATCTAATATCATCTTAAAAATAGCCATTCTTGGATCATTTTATTGAGTAGAATAATAATTACATATTATGAGGAAATGCAATTTTATAAAAAATCATAAATATTTTCATGTAGGCGGGAAGAATGTATTGAGATTGAATGGAAGTGTGTAGAACCCCTCATTACGGTTATCCCCTTTGAATGTTTGAAATTTAACCCACCAAAGCATTCCCCTATCCTTCTTTCCTTTGTGAACTTGTAGTGTATTGTCTATGAATACTGTAATTATTAGTGCAATTGTTGGTGCTGAAGTGAAAACTGTGTTTAGAAAATCATTGAATTGCCATCACATAGAGACAAATTAAATTTTCATGATAAAACAATATTGCACATTGAGCTAGCATACAATTTTTTTGAAAAATTAGAAGTAGCATGTCAAACTTACCCATGTGGCTCCTGTATGAACAGGTCCATGGAAAGGATGAGGATCTTTAGAAGAAGATGCCAATAGGCCTTGCTCGGAAGTAGCCTTAGCTTCTTGTGCTGTAGCAAATTCATTGAAGTATTGAGAGGTGGACAGTCCAAGGAAGAAAGAAACTCCAGTAATGAACAGGTTATGAAGAGAGTTCATATTTGTTAATTGTAAAAAGGAAAGACCAACTGCCGCTGGAACAGACACAACAACATACCATATTTAGAGGCCACAAAATATTTAAAACAGGATGCAAAGAATATTGCTCCAGTTAATGGGATTGGGATTAAAAAACACTGGCTTACCAACTAGCACAAATAGTTCACAATAAAATGCTGCAAAAATTCAGAAAGGTATTAATGCAAAGAGGGCTCCAAATTTTCCTGTATTAGCAAACAAATAAAGTGACAAATGTGTCAAAAACAATCATACATACGAACCTATGCAAGTGAAATGGAAATTTTAAAAATACCTGTAGGGCTCCATGACCCTATCCCGCAACAAAAGGATCCCCAACCTAAGATTGAAAAGATAACATAAACCCTGAGGAAATTTGCACCACACGGCGGCTACCAACTCGAGTTACCCGAAGAAGTCCAACATTCTCACTGAAACAAGATGGCATGGTCCGAGGCTGTAAATTTTGATTGCCGTTATAAGCCCTAGAAGAAACAACGGGTTCTAGAATCTAAAAGAATTACAACTTTGTCTGGATTAAAAATGAAGGCATTATCCTTCTTACACTGAAACTGTTGAACCTATTCCTGTTCGAAAAAGACCATAGAAAGTGAATTAATGTTTTCTTTCGTGCGTGGGGTGAGGAATGTTCCGCTGCCAAAAAGTTGTTTTTCCCGACGCGGGTAGATAACAACAAAATTGTTTCAGGATGAAATAAAACATAACAAAATTAAAAATGATCCTATTGTGTATAGATTCCTAACAAATAAAACTCACTGAAACCATGGCAAATGGCTTACCTCAAGATTCTGTGCAAATTGTGTCGTGCTGTGAACGATGCCGATGACAGGAAATGAGCAGATATTGCAGGAATTTTTTTATGAAACCCTATCACAAGAGAGTTTTTTAAGAATGAGACGAACCAAAACCAAACTCCCTACTGTTGCTGCTTCAATCTATTAACATTTAAATGAAAAGTGGATCTACAAATATCTAGGGTTTAGGGTTGGCCAAAATCCGGGATTTGATTCAAAAATCTACGCATCGACATTTTGCAGCAAATAATAAATGGATAAATGGTTTTCGCGAACTTTGGTGATGATGGATATGAAAACTATTTAACGGCAAAGCGGCGGTATCTCGCTGACATGAAAATAGTAGTCTGAAGGGTATTCCTGTGAGAGGTGAGATGTTTGCAAAGCCAAGTGTGCATCGGGCTAATCCTTAAGTAGGAGCCTATTGGCTAACTACTATGCAGTATGCATCATGAAGAGTGAAATAGGGTTCTTATAAAATTTATCTCTAGATGAACATATTGTTTAATACTCACAAGAGTGAATTTATTGAAGAGTGGAGCAATAAGAACTGGATATAAAGACATAATCACAATTGATAGAACCAACATAAATGCCCAGAGGTAGATTGCTAAGTATGGACCTCCTTTCTGTAAAAAAGAACAATCATCATAAGGGCACAAATAAAATTTCTCATCAAACAATACCTGATCCATAAATGCAGCAGCTTGGATAAGGATGCAGGAATTATTGAAAAAGTTATTCAAGAATGAAATATGAATAAACCTACATTATCAGTGCAAAGACATGCAAGGAATTGAATATCACACTCTATTTTGTCAGTGAATTTATAATGTCAACAAGACGGACAAGAATGGACCTGCCTATCTAAGATTGCATATGTAGTCCCTATAATTCTATATGATTAGGACTTCAAAACTCAGGCAGTGCCTAAACAATAAAAAATATAAATACCTGGACAATTATGATCATTACAGCAACAATTGGTGGTCCAAGCAAAACCGTAAGACCCAAACTAACGAGCATGTCTCTAAAAAATAGCAAAATTGTTTGCTATGATGAATCACATGAAAACAAGGTCTTAATTAGTTCTCTTAAGAATTTACAAGTATATCAACCATAAAACATTACCAAAAGAGAAATGGTTGGTAGAGACCCATCTATTTTATACAATATATGTTATGTTGAGTAGAGGTCCTGTACCAGATTTTATAAACTCAATAATTGAGATTCATATTAAGAGAGAGAAACAAAGAGATTGAAACAAACTTTATTAAACCCATGTCGAGCCTCGATGAAAAAAGTCAAATACAATGAAAAGGGAAGATTTATAAACTGCAATAAAAAACATAACAACAATCAGATTATGTTCAAGAATATCTTGTGGCTATAATTATGACTAGGGTAATATTTAAAAAGAAACAATATAAATTCCTATGTCTGAAGATTTCACTTCTTATCAACTCCCCAAGGTTGAGAATGGAACTGAAACATTTCCCTCAGATTCATCTACACTATCATTCATTCTCTAAACACTACTCAAAGCTACATGGAAAAAAGAAAATGGTAGTAGATAAGGATATGTTTCATTGGCCATATAATACCTGTACATTTATGTACTAAACAAGTAGAAATTGATGGTAAGATGATAATAACAGCTTCAACATTCATTCCCTTGGAAATGAAAAAATGAGGCAAAGGCCTTGGCCCTGGTGGAAGACCTAAAATTGGCCCTCTAGCCAACCTCTTGGTCCTCAAAGTGGAATACAACTCAATAATCATATCTCATATAAAGGCCAAACTCTATGCTAGAAGCCAATCTCAATCCTCAAAGAGGCCAGAGACCTTGCTTAAATATTTTGATCGGTCTTCTTTGCTCAATGTTACAGGGAGGCAAATAGGCCAGCTGATTTGTTGGCTAATGTAGGGATGTCCCAAAATGAATCCTTTTCTCTCATATTGAATTTTGAGGGAGGCACCTGTAGAACATACAAGTGATGAGTGGTTTGGACAGTTGGCGGTTAGGGTGTTTGCATGGAGAGGAGAGGTGGCGAGTGTTATTGGACTGCAGAATTTGAACCTCCGCTAAGCTGAAAAGCCTCACGAATTCCATCAAAACTTGCTCGGTTTGATTGCAAGAGTAAGCCCTGGTCAGAGGTGCAAAAAATATCAAATTTGAGGGGTTTTTCTTTTGGATAGTGGAGAGGGCAATTTTTTTATAGATTAAGTCGAGGGAACCAAAATCTACATGAGTAGCAACCTGTGTTGTACATTTTCGGCTGGGGCTTCACCCTCCTCTTACAAAATACATGTATGGAACAGGGGTTGTAGAGCTTATAACAATATTCTTCGGTCTTCAATTTTCTTCAAAGAAGAGAATGGTAGCTGTGGGTGGAATACGCTGGGCTTCACCAATGTATTCACTCTTATTCTAATTTCGGGCGATGCTTAACCAAATGCACAATATTTAGATAATTAATCTGAATAATAATTTATCATATTTCTATTATACAAGAAACTTGGAGTCATCCTTCCCCGTGGTTACAGCATGACGGCGGCGGAAACCTTGGTTCATCTCTTGCAGGCCATCTAACCTCTAAGGGGGGTTTCGGGGGTTTCGGACCATAATCAGTCAAAACTCAAAAAATTGGTAGTAAAACTGATGAGAATAGAAAGAAAAGGTACCTGTGTAATTAACTGTTGATAAGCCATGGAAGGAGGTACAATGAGCATTTGTTCATGGAACGCAAGAATCCATGGCCATTAAATCTGTGCCAGATAAAGATTTCTCCACCTTTTGCACTGCAAAAACCTCTAACACTACAATAAAAAGAACCAGAAAGAAACCCAAAAAGCCCAATCTAAAACAATCCATTGTAAAAAAACAAATTTTGGGCTCACAAAAAACACAAAAATTGCAAGCTAGTTGTCAGGTAGGATTGAAGGGAGCAAAATTTACCTGTTGTTGTTGGTTTCAGCTCCTCCAAACTCTTCCTCACTGGTATTGAGCTTTCACTTATCCAATTTGGCGAGTTGCAGCCTAAAAATCTCCCGCCTTGATTTTCTGCCATTAAGGTTTTAGAGTATGTTTATTAAAATTAAAATTAGGGCCAAGATTTTACCTCATTTATATGCCACTAAAAAAGAAATTAAAAATGGAATCAAAAGTATATATTATAATATAATATAATACTAGCAATTGCAACTTGTGCGTGCAATGGGTACGCTGAAGAGTTGTGGAAAGTCAATTAAGGAAAATTTTGGTCTATTTTTGCATACATTTGTGTAATACATGAAGCCAATTGGTAGGCCATTTAGAAAAAAAAAATGGTGCAACAAAGGTCTCAATAGAGAATTGATAGCTTCAAATCAACTATGCATCCACTTATAGGGATCCAAACATGACTAAAATAAAACCTCTCAATTAGGATGATAATCAGGTTCCATTACAATAGGCTTATGTTATGTTTGCAATAGGTAGAGAGGGAGAGAGAGAGATACAGATAGAAATAGGAAGAGAAAAAGGGGAGAAGAGAGAGAGAGAGACAAGTAAGGAGATATATAGAGAGATAGGAAGATCGAGATGGTGATGGAGATGGAGAGAGAGGGAGAGAGATATGTAGAGGAGGGAGAGAGAGATGAGGGGGATAGAGAGAGATAAAGAGGGATGGGGAGAGAGTTAGAGAGAGATATGGATAGAAAAGAGATAGAGAGAAATAGAGAGAGAAGGAGAGATGGAGTGAATGAGGTAGAGATAATGATATATAGATAGGCAAGGGGAGAGATAAGGAGGGAAAGAGAGAAAAAATAAGGTGATAGAGCCAAGTAATAGAGAAAGGGAGAGAAATATAGGGGAAAGATAGAGATAGAGATAGGGAGGGAGAAACATGGAGTGTGTGGTATATGAGAACTAGAGCTTGAGATATGGAGAGAGAGAGAGAGAGAAGAGAGAAGTAAGGAGATATTGCAAGAGGGAGTGATAGGGAGAGAGGGAAAGATAGGGATAGAAAGAGGAAGATAAGGATAGAAAGGAGAGATAGAGAGATAGATATAACTTGGGAAAGATAGAGGGGGTGAGAGAGATAGGAGAGAGGAAGAGGGAGAGGATGAAATAGAAAGAGGGAGATAATGAGAGAGGGGGAGAAGGAGAGATAGAGAGATAAATATATAGGAAGTGGTATATAGAGAGGGGTAGAGAGGGATATATAGAGTAGGAGAGATGGAGTGAATAAGAGAGATAGAGATATAATTAGATATAGATAGAGTAGGGCAGGGATAGATGGAAAGATAGAGATAGAGAGGGCAAGGGTGGGAGATAAAGGAGGTGATAGAGACAAGTAATAATAGAGAGAGGGAGAGAGATAGAGAGATAGATAAAGAGATAGGGAGTGTGTGTGTGAGTGAGAGAGAGATATAGAGATATAGTCAGAGATATATATATAGAGAAAGAGAGAGGAAGAGAGAGAGAAGGCATAAGAGAGAAATAAGAGATATAAAGGGAAACATAGATAGACAAAAGATAGTCTAGGTTTTAACCAAGTGTTTTGTGCCAACAATCCAAAGATGGCATGTATCTATGGGGATCTATCTCTCTACCCATCTCTCTTTATGTCACTCTAACTCTCCCTCTTATATAAATGGAAATGTAGATAGACAATTTAAGATAGTCTAGTTTTTTACCAAGTGTTTTGTGCCAACAATCCAAAATGACATGTATCTATGGGGATCTATCTCTCTACCCATCTCTCTCTATGTCACTCTATCTAAATCTCCCTGTTACCACTCTCTATCTCTTATACTCTATTTTTACTAACTCTCTCTCTCTCTCTCTCTTTCTATGCCTCTCTCTCTCCCTCACTATTAACTTCTTTACGAACATTTACAAGTACATCTGACATGTCATTTAGTTGTACTAATTGGTAAGTTGGAAATTATAGAGAGAGCACCAATGAAGGAAGCCACTTGGAAATTACATAGGACGTCATTTTTCATCAAGCATGTATACTAAGTTACAATGTTTTTGTTTGTTGGACTCCCTCAGGATTGACCTACTATATATTATTTAACTTCTCTTGTTTGCACTTGTTTATCACCTTTGGGAAACATAAATTCCACTATGTCAATGTTTCACTTATACCCATACTTACTTTGCTTGAGTTTCATATACATCAAAATGACTTGTGTAGATATTATTTGATTATATGTTATTGAATTTTGATACATTATGAGGTCAAGTTGTCTTAAGGCCCATACAACCTCACACCCATATAATGAATTTTTGGTGTTTATAATCACATACTAAAATGAATCAACAATAGATTTGATTTTCTATATCTACATTTTTTACAAATTTAATTATTAAATTAAAAAGGAGTATTATTTCTATAATTATAAAATAATTTAAAAATATATAATACAAATCTTGTTAAAAAACTTAAGAACATAAATATATAATATTATTAAAAATTATAAAATAACTCAAAAAAATTAAATAAATATTTCAGAAATTAAGATTAAAGTTTAAAATATAATTTTTCTACTTGTAATAGCTCAAATTTGAATAGAATATAAATAATTATAAATTGAACTACTTCTAGTAGCTTTTATTATTATTTTAATTTGACAAATAGACAAATAATTCTAATAATTCTAAATCTAAATCTAAATTAAAAACTAAAGTAGAGCAAAAAAAATGCAAATTCAAAATATATAAAATCTAATTATTAATAAAAATAATAATTTCAAGATTTAAAATTTAATAATAAAGTAAGCCTATTAAGTTAATAAATAACTAAATAAAAATAATACTAATTATGTTGTTTATTTAATTATATAGAATCACTATCACTATTAATAAATAAAGAAAAGTTCATTAATAAATACTTAATTTTATAAAATTTTAAAATATATTTAATAAGTTAGATTATATAAAATTAAAATAGCATATATAATAATAAATAAATATATTTAATTTAAATAACACATTTAGCTTCAAATTTGTGGTTATTCAATTTAAGGGGTGATGATAGTGGGGTACATATTTTATATTAAGTACATCTATCTTAAAAACGTGGAGAGGTATATTTTTCTCTTTGATCTCTCTTTCTCTCATTCTCTATCTTTTGAGCTTCTCTCTCTCTATATATCCACCTCTCTTTCTATTTAAAATTGTCTTCCCCTCTATCTCTCTTTCTTTTTCCTCCTCTCTCTTGCTTTCTCTAAAACTATCAATTAAACTATTAGATTTTTATATATTAATTTATATAATAATAAATATAATTATACTATTATTTTGAAAATAAATTTACATTATATTAAATATAACATACATATATGTATATTTATCAATTTATATATTATACAATATAATATATAATATAAATATAAGTATAATAAATAATGGTTCTAGGAAAATTCACCATGAGAAAATTCACTCCCATGACAAATTCACCTCAAGGAAAATTCACCACCAGCAATTCACAACAGCGGATTTTCCTCGGATGAATTGTTGGCCATGAATTACTCGCAGTGAATTCAATTTTGATGGCATAAATAATAGAATATAATAGATATTAATTATTACTTATATAACATATATTATAAATATAAATATAATTATATTATATTTATAATTTATATAATTTAAATGTGATAAGATTTTATTAATTTACCCTAATTACTTCTTTATATTTATCAAACCAATAGATGCATAACATGTGGTTAAAAATGTTGTGTTTGATTAGTTCATTTGCAGTAGATTATTGGTGGAAGCAGGCCACGCTTCAGATCAATTCAAATAGCATTGAAAAATTACTGTGACACACGAGACACATAAATATAAAATTTATAAAAAGCCATTAAATAATTAAAATCTATGAGCTTTTTTCTAGCATGTATACTTGGGAGAGTGTGTAATCCGATTTACCTACAGATGCATAACATGTGGTTAAAAAGGTTGTGTTTAATTAGTTCATTTGCAGTAGATTATTGGTGGAAGCAGGCCACGCTTCAGATCAATTCAAATAGCATTGCAAAATTACTGTGACACACGAGACAAATAAATATAAAATTTATAAAATGTCATTAAATAATTAAAATCTATGAGCTTTTTTCTAGCATGTATAATTCGGAGAGTGTGTAATCTGATTTACCCAGATCTGCATTTACTAATGCTCAAAATCGATGTTGGCCATAATTTTCATTTTAATAAACATATTCCCTAAAACCCTCTTTAAACTTTATTTTTAGGTAGCTAGCCAAATTGAATCTACACCTTACACATTATGAAATTCCAGGGTGATGTCATGGTGAGAGGGAAATCGAGTTCTCTTCCTTTTGCTTATTTTTTTGTTTTTCAAGGTTTTTGGGTTTTAGTTTTTTAGGTTATCTTTTGGTTTTCGTTAATTTTTATAATTTGGTGGTTTAATTATAATATTTTGAAGAAACTTTTGGTGTTCATATGATGACACCACAAAGGCTACTTTATTCAAAAATTGACCGTACGTTTTTCATTTGTAATATTTTATTATTACAGTATGTTGGACTGTGATTGAGAGAGCCAAGGTCTTATTGAGGGTTTGGGTATGTTTGTTAAAGATGAAATTATGGAAATATTTATTAATGAGCATGTTTGTTTATTTGGTTAGTTGGTCATTTTTATTTTGTTTTGATATTAGTCTAGAACATTTAGTCATTTAGTCATTTTGGTTGTTTTAGCATGACCAAATTAGTCACTTATAAATGACAAATTAGTCATTATTTTCAAATACTACTAGTGTTAGTCCTGACTAAAATTTTTTAGTCGTGACTAAACTTATCCGCGTAGTCATTTATTTTCCAAATTCTACTATTGTCCTAATCCTCAAACCCCTAGATCCCCATTGTCTTGTGTCCTAACACCCAAGAATCCCATCACCTAAACCCTTGATGTTGGACCTTGGGATAATTATTTGCTTGAACTTAAAGCAATCATTTCCCTAGATCTCCACACTCAAGCATGCACTTTCACAAAACCTCACCATTTGAATGGACTCCACCCATGACCATGACTAACCAAGAATGCAATTAATGGGCCCAAATTTGAATGTGAGAAAATGGCAAGAAACTTTGGACCCATGTTAGGCCTTCAACCTCTATATAAGGAATAAAACTTCATTAGTTTGGATAATCTTTGGACATCATCTCAACAAATCCAAAATTGCAAAGTCATACACTTGTGTTCACTTGTTGAATCTAAGGACAAAAACCCTTAGGTTATGGAGATTTTTCGACGAAACCCCATTGGTTTCCTAGAGTTTGGAGGATGAAACTTGTTTAGATTTGTGAGGGAAATTTCACAGAAAGGTTGCATCTGTATGCCAAGCATAGTGGATTTCAGCATCCCAATATTTTTCTAAATTTTTTTTTTATCATTGTAATCTTGGTTATGAGCAAACAATTGAAGCAAAAAAATTGTAATCATGAAGTGAGTTATTTGAATTAAATACTCTATTCCAACCAACTTATATGTGTAGATTTATTTATCATATGTAAATGTTTTAGATCTAAATATCTTGTTTAAATGTTTTGGCTAATTTTCATTGAATTATTCCAAATCTAAGAAATTTGTATGAATAATTTAGTTTAGGATCATTGCATTTATCATTGAGACTATGGTCAAATGTTCTCATCCTATGACATAAGTCTTGAATTGCTTTAATCAGTTCTGAAAAGTTATGACCTCTTGATTGGGAAGGTTGTAACTCCCCCATTCATTCAAACAACTAGATGTATGTTTGTTGACAATATCAAATAAAACCTCCAGCCAGGGTCTGTTAGTGTAGGGAGAAGCAATGCATGAACTTTTCTTTTTGATTTGGGCTAAATGTGATTAGGACAGGCCCTAACAGGGTTGTATCAAAGCCCAAGAGAGAGATATGTTGAGGAAGAAAATAGAGAAATTATAGTGAAAATGTGCATTAGCATGTCTCATTTTATTTATAGAAAAAAGTATAGTACACAAAAATCAAGCAAAAGCTAAAATCCATCTATGAAATAAATTACTCACTATCAAAACTAACCTTCAAATTAAAGAAGAATGTAAGAAGCTATATTTTCATATAACTTCTTCAAATGTATTTAAATTATTGTACAAGGAACATAAAATATTAGAGATGCACTTTCAAAGCAATGTTGTTTTCCTATCGGTTTATGTAAAACATAATTATTGTGGGGATTCTACTTAAGATTCAATTAATCAAGGAAATCAGAAATGTTTTGGATTTTTGTTCTACCAATGCAATTATTTTCTATACTAGCCATTATGGAGAAGTGGTTTATACAAATTTTCTTTGTGAAAAATACATTGTGATTAAATTATTTGTTTAAAAGTTATGTCTTGCTTTTTATTTTCTAAAAGAATCCATATTTAGATGGTGTTGTAGTCAGATAAACATCTATTTTTCATAGAGCTCACAACTTTTAATAGTATTCTTTTCCTAAATTTCTAGGTCAAAGTGCATGATGATGTCATTTCATGCCTGCAAATAATTGAATCTTCTAGTCAACAAATGGTCACATCTTGGGATGGAATGATTAAAATATGGAACATTGATGAAGGTAGAGGTAGTTGGGCAACAACTTTTGGCTCATCTAAGAAGACACAAAGTTCTAGTAAGTATATGAAGAATGGTCATATGATATATTATTAGTATTCATATGGGAGTCTAGCCATATTAATTTTTTGAAAAAGGTGAATTTATGTTATATAAAAAAATTGATGGTTACAAATGGACCACCAAATTTACTAAGGCATGGAAAAGTTGACAAAGAAGAAATGGAAATAGTGTAGCCAGGGTGGTATATATAGGCATGGTTGTTATATGCAATGTGAAATAATGCTTTGAGTTTGAAAGATGTGCAATGTAATGTAATCAGCAATATGAATATAAACTACAGAATATAACCATTATTTTTATGCTATTGTAAAATGATATTTAACCATT
>VDFB02203389.1:0-88221 GCA_007258455.2 Sequoia sempervirens
AAGAAATGTCTTCCATAACCTAATTGAGAATCCCACCCCTAAAAGTTTTGTGAAAATTGAACTAATTGAAAGTTGACCCCACTCCCCTGTCAAAGAACTTGCTAACTCTTCTCCTAATGTTGTGGACCCCTCATGGCCAAATCTCCTTAAAATAACCCCTAAAAAATGTAGTGTTTCTCCCCTCTCTTTTGTTACTAATAAGAAGAGAAGACTGTTGATTCGTGAGTTGGTGTTGATCCCAACACTATAACAATCCAAGATGATAATGATAATATCCCTAAATGTGGTTCCACTACTCCAGTGGGTAGTAGGTCTACTTACCTAGCTCTAGTGGCATCCAAGGGGTCAAATAATAGAAAAAAATTAAAAAATTAAGATGATAAGAACTTGGAAGAGCCTCTAGAAAATAAAAAAGGGAAGTTTGCCAAGGAGGAAAAGGCTTCCTCCTCTAAAGAATGTGTTCTTGATAGTCAAGGTGAAGTTGGATCTCCTTAGGAAGAGGTGTTGGGTTCAGAGGACATGGAATCTTTGAGTCAAGAGGAGGAAGGATTTAATCAGCAAGAGGATGTGCAAGATTTGGAGGAGGATACTGGTATGGTCGAGGAAAAAGGAAAGGCTACTACTAACTTAGAGGAAATGGATATTAATGTGGTTACCCCTGGTAATGAAGAATTCTCAAAAGATAAATATACAAGCATGGAAATAACAAGAATGGAAAGGATGGAAGAAAGGATGGAGCTTCTTGAAAAAATGACACAGAAAGAAAACAATGCTAATAGGTTTTAGGTTCTTGAGAATGTTGTGTTGAACATGTGTAGGGTTATGGATGTGGTGATGGCTACTATCTTAGGATAGGGTAAAATTAAGAAACAATAGAGGAAAAAAGAGAATAGGGAAGATGCTAATTTGTTAGGAAAGATAGAGATCAAAGATAGCCTTGAATATTTGATGGAGGACCTAAAGAAGGCATGGAGCCTTATTGAGGATGCTTAATCCTCGCTTCTTGTTTGTCTTGATTTCTGATGCTTGTTGATATAAGGTTTTTTGGCTCTTCTATTAGGATTTTTAGTGGTAAAGGCTTGATATGCCTGAACTGTATAAATTTAAGTTTTATTTCTACTCTAAACATTGTGAACTTGTTGGGTACTCTTTATAGGTTATGTTTTTATAACCTTATTTTGTGGATTGAATATTATATGGACTGGTTAAATATGTATTGGATCATTGATAGGTTAATATCTTTTGATGTGGTTGGTATAGGTTGATGTTGGTTTTTGGTTGGTTGGGTGTGGGGAAGTGGTTCTTCTTTAGTTCTTCTTTCTCCTTTGTTTTGTTGTTCTATTTGGTTGTTGTTCTCTGGATTATTTTGTTGCTTTTGTAAGGGATCAAGGCCCTTTCTCTCCTTAATCAATCAAAAAAAATTATGCTTGAGGTTATACTTCAAAATTCAATATATTGACAAATCTAAGAACCATTGATTGAAAATAGTGGTTTGCATTCATGGGTACATGATTAACTTGATTTACAACACGCACATCAATATTATGTGTATTTTATTACAATCACAAAATAAATAAGAACGTAACACATATTGCTTCAACAATGTTCATGGATTGGGGGGACTCTAGTCAATATTTACACTCTTTTGTGCACTTTAGTCTATCTCAACCGTGTGGGAAACCAACACCACAAATACCTCTTGAATAATTTTTCTCTCGACAACTACAAGTGTCGAGCCTTCTTGTTATCACCCCTTTCAACCATCATTAAAGCTCAACACAATCTCTAGATGAGGATTTCTACTTTGACCAACAAGGGTTTCATCCTTGGTTACTATCAAACCAAGATGGTTTTCATCCTTTGGTCTATATAGATCCTCAGGTTTTGGTCTTTGGAACTATTTTCTAAACATGAGTGCTTAAGATAGTTTTGGTTATAGTTTGGGGTATGTTCAAAATTTATTTTCTTCTTAGGCTTCCAACCCAAAATACTATTTTCACAAAGGCTAAAGTAGGCATGGAGATTATCAGATACCAAAGAAGTACATAGATGGAGGCACCCATACTAATTAGTTCTATTTTCCTTTGAATAATGCCCAAAATATGTGGACCCACATGTATAGAGAGGTACAAGGGAGGTAAGGATGAAGATACTCAAAACCTACAACAACTCCCAATATTAATGGTGTGAAGATTCATGACCAAAAATCCTAGCTACCACATTAATGGTGTTTAGGGTAGTACACTTAGCTTCGATGGTAAATACATGTGGACCCATGTCCTCTAAGTAAATAATGTTACTAACAAATGATACCATAGTTGGAACCATATGTTAAGAATGAGCATTACAGTGCATTAAGGTGTCAAGTGGTAGATGGGATGAACAATGAGAAATTAAAAGAGTGGTAAGAGTTGGAGCATTGAGAAAACCCATGACTCATGCCACAAGTTAAGGATGGAGGTTTAGTAAGGGCTTGTGAATAAGTAGGGTTTGACATAGAGGTATGATGAAATTGACAAGTCCAATAGCCCAATAAGAGAAGGGAATGAAGGTGAGAGATGGTCATGAGGTGTGCTTGAGTGGGGAAGTCTGCAACCTTCAATGGGAATATATAAGAAAGTATATTTGGGAGGAAAGACATGCTAGGAAGGGAAACTCTACAACTTCAACAACTTGCACTGATGTAAAAAATTGACCATGCCTCCATACATAGAATTTTTGGGATCTTAAGAAAATGAATGGGAATAAATAATTCACAATTTTAGATAAGGGGGAATGGTTATGATAGGACATGGGCTAGAAAAATTAAACATGACATACGAGACCCTAAATCCACCAACAACTATTTTAGAAGATCGCACATCACAAAGTGACAAATCCACATCATTTCCAAAGGTCCCATTTAAGGTGGTCTCAAGATACATGATGCCAAGATAAACATCTCATAGCTAAAGACCACCCATGAACCTCATAGAATCAAAGAACATGACTACAACATTAGTAGGTCTCAAAGTAGCTATAGGTTCCAAAGTACAACTATCTCAAGTTCCCTAGGAACTATGTATATGCCTCACTACAACAAGCATACCAATTAAATATAACCCACAATATATGCATATATACAACATCTCAAAGGTGATAAAATATTGGTCAATTATTTGAGTGAAATTAAAGAAAAATAAAATCCATATATATCAAACAATGAAATAAATAGATTCAACACTATATTAGCAACATGCAACATAGAGATCAACAACAACCTATCATGGCCTTTTACTCGCTAAATAAGATAGGGTTACTAGGCTCTAGTTAGAAGGGGAATCCCTCAATATCATAAATTGTCTCCTTAAGCTAAGTTTGCCATCATGGTCCATTGCTCATTTAATTAATGATGCCTTTTCCATCATTGATTTTTTTACTGAGGTCAAAATTACTCATTTTTTGGGAGGCTAACTCTTTTGCTGATGGTTTCACCAATTTGGGAGTGATGGCTCATAATTATTGGCACACTTATGATGCCATACCATTTAACCTTCAGTGTATCTCTAATAATGACCAAATTTCATGTCATGGTAGTGGATATATGGGGAGATAAGTTATTTTATTTCCTCGTTTGGTTTTCAAATTTTGAGTTCAGTGCTTGCTCATTTAATAATTGTTTTTTCTGCTTATTTTGATATCATTTGTTGGGAGTTAAGGACTAGAAATACTTGGATTGTTAGGCTCACACAGATTGTGGGTGTTATTTTCATTTGCTTATGGATTGTTCATTTAACCCTTTTTATGCAGAAGAATAAAGTGAAGGTTGTGAGTAGGCTATTTCTATCCGCCATGGGAGGGGCTCATTACAGAGTGGAGCCAATTTATTGCAATGAATTCCATGGGAATGAGCCCATCTAGGAACATTTGGAGAAGGGTGGTGTTTTCCCCTATTTTCAAAGGTTTCATGGTTTTAATTTGGAGGTGACAGAGGATTTTGTGAATGGATGGAACAACAAAATTTTGCATTACAAAGGTGTGGAGGTCAACATCATCGAGGACTTCATTGCTGAGATTATTGGTCTTCCAACTAAGGGAAGGAAGTTTTATAGGGATTGGAATGTAGCTAAGACTACCTTAGCTAATATTTTCAAAGGCACGAAGAAGAAAAAGCTTAGGTGCATTAGTAGTGGAGGGTATGCTTACAAATCTATCAAACTCCTCTAGAGAGACGTTTCTCTTTCGATTATGCAATTCTTCATGTTGGAGGGAAGGTACTCTATAATTTAAGGTTATCACTTCATGTTTCTTAGTCATTTCCATCACAACAATCTAGTTTCATTCCCCTATTACTTGCTTGTTTCTATGGAAACCAGTATTGATGATCACAGAAAGAACCCCGGGAAGGCTATTCTTCATGAAGGCCTTATGAAACTTATAATTGACCATATTAAAATGAAGCTAATACCTACAATTCTTAAGCTCTCTTCTACTCGAATACATGAAGGTAGTAATTATGGTTATGATATTGGTGAGTCAACATAAGAGTGGGAAGGTGACTATGAGGAGGAAGACTCTAAAGATGATGATTTTTCAGAGGATGAGGGGAAGTCTAAGGATGAAGGGAAGTCTAAGGATGATTTTGAGGACTCTAAGTCTTGGTCTAAGGGTTATGAAATGGATGTTGAAATGAGGGAGTCTATTGCTCCTTCTGTGAAAAATAATTTGAAGGGGAAAAAAAGGGGCCCTAAGAAGGAGAACTGTGCTCTTAAGTAGGGGGTTGTTGAGTTGAAAGGAATGGAGGAGTCCCCTTTTCCTTCCATTAAAGGGTTTCAGGGGGATGTATAGGAGGTAAATGAGTAGGAAATGGTTGATAATGTGCAGGAAGGTGAGGGATTTGTGAATTCTAGTGTGGGTTCCTAGCCATGATAATTTGAAGTCACCTATTGGTAATAACAATGAGCAGGTAAAGTAGACTAAAGATAAGGTTGGGAAACTTGAAATATTGGTTGATTTGGCCAATATCCCTGAAAAACATCAAATGAAAGTGGAGGTAATTTAGGTTGAAGAATCCCCTATGGAGGAGGATTTGGAGGGAAAAGGTGGGGAACAAAAGGAACCCAATGAGAATGTTGATGTTCCTACTGCTGTGTTGGTCAATTGGGAGGAGATCTTGATATGGACCTCTTTTGTAGAATGGAGAAGGATGACACTAGAAACCTTCTCTCCCTTGTGAAATGGCTTTTTTGAAAGTGAAGGACCTTAATACCAGGCTTAAAGAATGGTAGGATGTTTGTGTGGCTTTGGTGAACTATAATCAAAGGGAATGGTTGATGAGAGATAAGGTCAATACTATGAATGTGATCCTCGATAAGGTAATAGTGGATACTGAAAAACTTGGTAAAAGTCATGAGGAAATGTTGACCTCTGTGGAAAATGTTGTTCATAGGATTAATCAGGAGCAATTAGTGGGTATGGAGGAAACAATGAACAAGATTATTAATGACCTACATACTGTGGTTAGAATAAGTAATCAGTCCCTAAAGACTAGCACACAGGGCTTGTCATTTTTGAATGATAAAGCCATCAATTGGATGGATAAGCCCTTGGATTTGTGCGAACATGTGTAGGCCATTATTGAGGTTAACCATATGAACCTAGAGGAGAATAATGTGGATGTTGGCCAGTGCATGGAGAAGAATATGGATGTTGGACCCTGCCTATGTATGAGGAGAAAAACTAAGGGAAGCAATTACATTCCAAGAACTTGAGGATGAGGTAGAGATGCATGACAAGGTCATCTCTAGTAATATGGATTTTGTCAAGGTGCTCAATAATATGTTGTAGTTTTTTGTTGTTGTTTTTGGTTTTTTAGCCTTATGTGATGATGTTTTACTATTGGGTTGCTAATGGGTTGTCTAGCTTTATCTTTTGTCAACATTTTTGACTTTTTTGGGGTGCTAGTGTTCTTGTTTCTCTCTTTTTATCAACTTTCCTTCGATGTAAAAGGTTTCAGGACCCCTTCAAAACCTATTTTTCCTAATAAAAAACATGTAACATAGAGATAACTAGATATAACATGCATATTTTCCATGACTTGAACACAAGGTTAACTCTAGATCCAATTTGTCATAGACCCACAACAAAGTAACCATGATTTAGGAACCCAATAAGCAACTTCATAGAAATTCTAAGTGATAAAGCACATACCAACACTTCCACACCTGAGAAGGCTGAAACCAACCTCCTCAAACCATGCATACAAATTTGCAACTCTACCCATCCTAAAACCCCTTCAACACTAGTCTTTTCACAAATCTACATAAACAAAAATTTTAATTAACATAAAGAACTTGTAAAACTATCCATGGTAATGGTTCATCCCACAAAAATGGGTCCCGAACTTGGGAAATCCTATTTTTTTTCTTGAAATCACATATTTTTTAGAAAAACTAATGATTTAAGCCTTAATGGATAGAACCCCTCTAGTATTAAATCATACCCACAATGGAGTCTCTTTCACACCTATCAAAATGCTATAAAAAAAAACTTTTTATTTACCTTTTGAGGGATTAAATAAAGTCATTTAGAAATCATGTTTTGTAAGTATGTAGCCCTTATTATAAGCTTTCCAAAAAAGTATAATTTTGAATATTTTTAATTTTATTATTGTATTTATATTTTATTTCTTGTGAATGTTATATATTCACTAAACATCAAGGTATTTGTTTCACACAAGTGGAAAATATAAAAATAGAGAAAAAAAATTAAAAATATGTGTGCATTAGGTATTGATGTTCTTGTTTTAGCAAAAAAAAAAATCAAAACATACAAAAAAAGCTATGTGTGACAACATACACCTATTTCTAGATTATAATTATTTTGACTTCAAAAAATAATTTTAAAAAAGAATCCAACAAAATTATGAAAAAATATTCATGCACTAGATATTGATGTTGAAAATCTATATTTTAAAAATTATAATTTTATCTCAATAAAAAAATCTATGCATGACAATGCAAACGTCACTTTCTAAAAATGTTAACTATAAAGATAAGTTATTAAAAGTTACGTAAAAAAAAAATTACAATTTATTTCTAATTTTTTTAAAAATATATATTTATATTCTACACACAATTCCTCACAAATCACTAGTTCACATCTCCAAATTATTAATGATCTAATTTCTATAGGTTTTGTAAAGTAATTTTTTTTAAAAAAATGTTGATATTAATATTCAACTTGGCCAAAAAGTGGGACATAATATTATGGGTTGACTCTAATCTAAAATCACTTATATGTCTAGAGATCCACAAATCTCAAAAACAATAAATAATTTGAAACAATATAATATCATAAATATATAAACCCACACATTTTAAATATGAAATCTCCAAAACCTATTGATCCAACCAACATGAATTTGAAACATATAAGAACAAATATCTAAAGGACTAGAGGTTGTTCAAAAAATTTATGCCATCAAAATACCAATTCCACAACCATCACCAAGTACATGCAAATGAAAGAACTAGGTTTTCCAAGAGCTTTTAGGTCACCAAAAGACCAACTCCACAACTTAAAAAGGGGATAATCATCTAGTGCTTTTATCAAACTAAGGGTTGAAATAATTAAACCAACTTAAGAATTCCTCATGGTATTCAACACAACTAGTTCTTTCCCATGTGACTATTATACCAAGAAAAGTCACCTAACATGAACACACTTTTCTTGCACATGGCCACATGATACAAGAACATAGCCACCATATTAGAGGGTAGTCACAAATTGACAAAGAGGAACTCCAATTCACAACCATGTAATATGCATACACATGATCAACTCCACTGAAGCTCTCCACCATTCTAATAGTGCTTTCCATACTATTTCCTATATCATAAACCAAATCCACAATAAAATTTTACTCATACAAAGATTAATAAACAAGCAATTTCTTACAATAGATTTCCACAAACCTGCTAGGCTAAAAAATCAACAATAGAGAAATATCAAGAACCCAATCATCATGGATCCATCACATACAATGAAATGAAAAAACATACAAGTTCATGCTAATACATGCAAACAATATACAAGTACAAAAAACTCACATGTACAAGCACATGCAAAGCATGGAGCCACTTTTTCTTTGATACCAAATATTAGGAAAAGGACCCACAAAATCATTAACAATTAACTAAGATCTATACATAATTATAAAGAATTGAATATACTTCCACATTAAGCCTTTGAGGAGATGAACACATTAATCATATCTATATAAATTTTAACTTCATTGTTCCATGTAAACACCAATTGAGAAAAGAAATAATTAGAGATAGAAGGGAAATCAACCACAAGAAAGATACTTAGCAAACAAACCTTAGGAAAACTCTTTAGAGAAAATTTGGAGCCTCCAAAGCACCAAACCAATTTATTATTCAACAATAGTAAACCTATTATAATATAATATTAGGCTCTTTTCTCAACATGAAGATCAACATCCTCTTTCTATAGTATAAATCTAGCAACATAACCTTGAACAAAACTCCTCTCTTACATCTTTTATTCCATGCCTCCAATATATAAACTTAAGGAGGCTAAAAAACCACCAAATAACAATAGCATGAGCTTGAATAAGGTTTAGAAATACCATGGTATGAATTCTCATGACCCCCACATGTGTAGTCATATCATAATAAGAAATAACTATTACGTAAGCATCTTTGACTTCCACTATACAAGTTGACATATATAACTTCCAATCACTCCCCTATGAAGCATTAATTACATCTCATTCCCAACTAATAATAGGAAATAATCTTATAACTTCATTATGTAACCTCCTCATCAATGTTCTTACACATCATAATATCTCTTACACCATATTTATGTAATAGATGCTCTTACACATCATTTATGATAAAATATTATTTTGCAAAATTATTTACACACGTAATTGCTAAAATACAAATCAATTACACATGAAATACTAGCCAAGAGATAAAGTGGATGCCCCATTTTATAAGAACAAATAAAATAATAAATACTTAAATATTTCAAACATTAGGACTTGAATGGTGTGTATGACACACCTAACCTTAACAATTTTATGTAATTTATTGAAATCAAGATTTAATTTTGTGCACTCCATAATAGTGTGTAGATGGTTTTTTATTTGGACATCTATTTTTTTATAGAATTTAGTTTTCTAGTCACTTTGTTGTATAATTCTTATTTTGAGAACTTTGAAGGGTCATGCCTTGTGAATATGGAATCCTTTTTGTGTCCTATTTTTAAGTACACATTTTTTTATATACTTCATGATAGATCTTTCTATTTCCTTTCTTTTTGGAGGAGAATTGTGTTTTCAACACTTGATTTTTTTTTGTTGACAGTGTAAGAATCTATTGAAATCACTTTTAGATTTCTAAATACAACAAAATAATATCACACTAAATGTATTTATTTTGGGGTTTTGAACATATTATTATGTCATTGTATTCACATTACTCTATATAGTTCTACATGGAGTTTGTTATGTGTGCCTCAGTTTGATAATCACAACCTAGTCTACCTTCATGCATGTGTGCTAAATTATGCATACCATTTTTCTAGTTATAGATAATTTATATTAGGTATTCTAATGTTGTTTCTTCACCAAGTATTATATTGCTCTATTATGATACATAATTCTGAATGAAGATTCTATACCTCTCCTTTGTTAGCATTGTAGGGGGATATTTTATTGTTTATACTCAGGCTAATATTTCTTTAGTTTTATCTTAAAGTGAACTATGTACCTATTCTTGATCCTATGTACTAGGCATATGTGGTATTTGATTACCCATGTATTCTAGTAAGATGGAACATGTACCATATAAATAATCTTACAAATTTATCTATGAAATTTACCTTCTATCTTCTTTAGTTGATCAAGGTTTATGAGATTATTGACATGTATTTTTTCAACTACTATATTGTTGTTTTGTTGTGATATGGTGGTGTAAGTTCACCATGCATGCTATGATTTACTATTGTATTTTTTCTAAATCATGTATTTTTTTTTTTTGTTTGCATCTTTGAATATATATGCATAATACTCAAGTGTTGTTTTCATCACTTTTGTAGATCTATCTAATATTTGATTACATTTTTGTAATGTTTGAATAGTGATTTGATCACTCGTGTATATTTATGGATCTTTGCATTTGATTTTTTATATTGATTTTATTAGAGATTTTTTTATCCCAACAATATAATTCAATTGTTTACAACTTTATTCTTATTTTAGTAGATTTCTTTGTGTTCACATTCCTAATCTCTTAGGATAATTATCTCTTTTTTTGGGGAGGCTTTCATTCCTTCTTATGTTCTTTCTTTTAGATGATATTTTTTCTATAGGTTTTCTCCTTTCTCTATTAATGAGCAAATACTTTGTAAATGAGTACATGATCATTCCTAGTTTTCATGACCCATCCATATATATCTCTCCCTAAATTTCACATATGGGGTATGTGTGTTGGTGTATTTTATTTGACTTGTATTTAGTTTACTACTTTGTTGCATTATATGCACCTAGATAGGATAAACTCGCTTGTTGTGTCAATTAGTCATGTGACCAAATTTTATGCACTTGATTGACATTTATTTAGTATAGGTTGAGTTACACTACTATCATTTTAGTTCATCTATTAGTATTATATATATTATGTATGCCTAGCTTTAGTTAGATCTATTTATCATGGATGTCTACCTTTTGTTAGTCTCCACTTTTAATGCATTACCTTGCTCTATATAAGTATAAACTTATTTGTACTTTGTAACAACATCAATAATTCACTAACTATTTTATATAATGATTCAATTAGCGCCACTTATTAGATTTTTTTAGATATACTTGTGAAAGGTTGGTTAGTTTGACAATTCCTAGAATTGAGGAATATTTCATTATTCCTACAATAATTTGTTAACTATTTAATATAATAATTTTGTTTTTTATTTTCTCCATGCCTATTATTAGGCTTGTTTAGATATACTTGTGAAAGTTTTGTTGGTTTGATATCTCTTAAAATTGTGGGATATTTCATTATTCCAACAAAATTCACCCATGTATGTAACCTTTCCCATTGGGTATACATTTATTATTTGTACATTTTTAGGCATAAAATATGTGTTCTAAAAATATGAAAAAGGACTCCATTTTGAAAGCCTCTCAAACTTTTTCATTTGGATTCATCCCATTTATAAAATAATATAAACACCCAAATTATGCTATTTCTACAAACTATTTCTCTGCATAAAATAAACATATTGCTATTTTAAATATGAGAGTAGTTACCACACTATATACTCATTATTTGATTTAGAGTTTCTTTTGCCTTATTAATCCACCATTAATTATTATTTTTTGGTACCCGCCGATAGGCAAGAACTATCACATTCAAAAAAAATTAATAGGGAAAATAATATGTGTACCTTTTAGCGAATGATGTGCACGGATTATTTTGTGGGAGTGAAATTTGAGGGTTCTACTATGTTTTGATGGGTTAAGATGCAATTTTAAAAACAAAAAATATTTTAAATAGAATTTATCGAGGATCTGATTGGTTGTGAAGGTTTGAGTCATTTTTGCAACCTTCACATAGTTCAAGAGAGACAAGTACTTTTCAAGAACCTCACCTAAGTTCAATGGTGTCACCTAGGAATACCCGCTATTGTCCCTACTCCTATGTCAAACTTTCCAATTGACAAGTCCTTTTGGTTTATGTAATTGGTTTACAATGTTTTTTGGGTGGTGTAGCAAAATTATTTCGTTCCTTGAACAAAAGCTAAGAATTTAAGCATTAATAACATAATATACGATATGAGAACCACAAATAATCCTTGATTATATTGATTGAAAAGAGAGAGTGTACAATACTAGAGAGAATGATAAGTTGATGCCCAAACTTGTGATAATACACAGAGTATTTGAGTATTTCCATAAATGTGAATCTAAGTGGCACACATCTAGGTAGGACATGGGGAGCCTTAGGGCACCCATATATTCTAATAACCATAGAGCTATTGTAGAGGTAGTATTCCCAATTCTGACCTCTTGTATCTTTTTATAGGGAAATCCAAAATTTCCTTAGGTAATCTGACTTCAGGTATACCCAATATTTACAAGACTTCTCTTACAAAATAATTTTCAAAAATAACATACCTAGAGTCATCATGATCTTTATCCTAGATCTGGGTCTAGCATTGTACTAGGAGAAAATTTCCCTTCTTATTTCCAATGACATTTCCCTTTGTATAAAAACATGTGACACAGGTGAGAATAACATTTGAAATTTACCTCCTTGCTATCCCTCTTAATTTATAGAAGTTTTTTGTGGATGCCCTCGATTATGAAACTGGCATAATCAAAATCGCTATTAACTAAGAAATTTGTGTTACATTGGTGGTTGCCATTGCACCAAAATATCGACCTATTAATGCTTGATACAACCACCATATTTATACAAGACCCACATGAGGCGTTTAAACCATGTCACAAACCCAAGCACTGCACTGCACCAAAGAGACCAAGAGACACACCATCTTGTTGTTAATGTATGATAGAACCACAAGATTTATACAAGATCCACAGGAGGTGGTTAATCCATGTCACGAACCCAAGTTTTGTGCTACACCAAGGAGACCAAGGGACACACCATCTTGAAAAAATTTGTATATCAACTGCCATGTACATAAGAGGGGCTTGCATTTTTAGTTGTGCATCTACTCCTAACACTTGGCACAATGCAAATTGTTGTTATTTCTAACTAATTTTTTGGGTTTTCCTAAAGGTTAGCCATACCTTATAATCAAAAACCTCATAGAAGTGGCCAATGAATAGGAGACTAATCTTATATTTCTCTCATCTACACTTTAGGCTATGCAAAACCAAGGTGGGTTCCCCTATAACATCATTCAATAATATAGCAATTTCCTAGTGATGATGCCTTTGATAACATATTCTTCATGCTAGTATTTTAAAAGGTGGTGTGATTGGCCAAATCATCTTTAGGATCTTCTATATGATCGATGTTGCTTTTCTAGCATGGTCTTGAGCATAAGACATAAAATTTGTAATAAAATAAAATATTGATATTTTTTGTTATAATGTGTGATTTTGTTTCAATCTCAAACTTTGTGAACTATTTTGGCCAGTTCCTTATCCACAACAGAGTAAAAAATGAAGTAAAACTCCTATAACAAACCAACTCTTGGCTTCTTATAACCTCATTGTCGTATAATGAGAAACCAACAAAAGAAAAATGATATCACAATACTTACAAATCCCTATTGCATTCACACAATCTCTGATGAGTAAATTGAAAGCAAGATTACTCTGTTCTTTGAACAAAAGCTAACAATTCAAACATCCATATCGTAACACATGAAATGAGAGCTATAGATAATCCTTGATTATTTTGATTCAAAAGATAATGCATATAACACTAGAGAGCATGATAGGTTGATATTCAAACTTAATGAAATACATAAAGTATTGGAGTCATCTATCATTATTACACAGAAAAATTACAACATTTCTTATTTGTTCTATCAAATCACTAAATTGTACAGCTTAATTCTAATCAAAGACTTACAAAGATGAAAGATCAGAAGAAAAAAAACCCTTTGAATGAGGCTCAAAATTCCCTTTTATAATACAAGTGAAGCAACAAGCAAAAAACCTCATCCACCACCTAGGTTCGCAAAAGACAAAATTAAATGGTGGCATTAAACCATCGGCTAGAGAACTTGCAAGGAAATTTGCAAAAAGATGATGGAAATCAATTAGAATATTCGTATAAGCAATGTCATCAATTTATTCAAGGAAATATGTGTAACTGGTGGGATGCTTCTAACATTCCTTTTCTAACTTGCCCATATTGCAATTATGTCTAGTTGGTGAGATCTGATTGAAATAAAACTAAAATTTCCCAATCCATTCTTTGTCAAACACCTTTGATTTTGTGTAGATCTACCATGGGGAATATGAATTGATCCTAAAATGAAGTCCCTATGACAAAATATTCAATAATTATTAAGCACCATGTCTAATCAAGACTTTTCTGATAGCCAAAATTCGAGACATAAGACATGAAAATTGATATCTAGAGAAACTCACAGGCTAGGTAAATTATTGTATTTTTCATCCCAAACTCTATACATGATTTCTAAAGGTCAATCATGAGCTAAAATTAAATCCACATTTTTTAAATATGTTTGATATTTAGCATGAATTATTGCATTGCTTTCTCTACAAAAAATCTCTATGTTGTGATGTGCATTAACTAATTTGTCTAAATATAAGTTCATGTGTATCAATTTTATCGTATCTACAAATTATGAGAAGTGTGGTAATTATGACATTAAATCTCTCCCTCCATTAACCTAAGGTTTTTAATTCCCCATTATCCTCCAACAAGTGAGGCATAACCCTGTTGTCAATAGTCAAGAAATAATTGAGCTTTACTTGTGCATCTTCACTATCATTTTGACTGAGGGATTAATCAACCAATAATGGTGGTTTCTCTATTCGCATCCTTTTTTGCGGTTGTTCCCTTGGGGTAGAATCCACACTAGTGATCTAAGGGGGGGAGGGGGAGTGATCTATGATGGGATTGATGGTGTTGAACATCCAAAATATTGAGAGGGGGTAAATTAGTATTCCATATAATCATAATCAAATCCATCTAACCATTATCACAATTTTGACTGAATCAACAAGAGAGAACATAAAAACAAATCAATGCAACCATACACATGAACACCAAGATTTTTTTTTGGAAAACCCAAAAAGGGAAAAACCATGGTGAGGGTTAACTCACAATATATTATACCCATATACAAAATATTACAAGGGTCACTGCCAAGACTCGCTATCCTTAAAATGGCTAACTACCTGAGTACAAAAGATGGATAACCACCAAGATACAAAGATAGTGGCTCATTGCCAAAAGATTGAACTGATAGGATACACCTTCAATTTGTAGGGTTCAGTTCCAATGAAGCTCAAGATATGAAGTATTGCCTCACATAGCAGTTGCTCAACTAAACTGCACTAATCCACAACTGATAAAGCATTTAGGCTTATATCTTCACATACCCCTTAATCCTTTTCACACTTACACCATACCACACACACAATCTTTTTCATTCACTTCAAAACATACTATATATATACAAGTATATCTTTATTAATCAATTAGGTCAACCTAATTAGATGAAAAAAAAATCAAAATTTTCTTTTTCGACACCATATATGATTTAAAAAATTTATCCATGTAGTGCATTTTACCAAGTTGGCTAACATCCATAAAACATAACTAGTCTCCATAAAGTATTGCATATGTTGAGTTGGCCAAGACTAGAACACAATTATCTAAACCAAAAAGTAAACCTCAAAGAAAAAACCTTCTGAATTTGAGAACACATTAATTTCCTATCATACCACCAACATAGAAACAACCAAAAAAATCGCAACATAAGAATGTTCACCTTGATAAAATGTGGAGTCTCCCACACAGTATGCCAATCAAGGACAATAGTAGAATACAGAGTTGAACTCTGTCAGAGATAAATTTATGCTCACAACAAAGTATGTCTCAAGATCCAGGATATAGTTGTCTGAATGAGTCATGATAACATGGTTAAGAGATTAGAGTCATATCAGATCTTGCGGTGAAATTTGGACTCAAATACTAACACACTGATTCATCACAAAAGGGCATTACCGGCAGAGAACAACTTCCGGTAAACCAAGTAGACTTCCCATATAGTTATTACCATGTTGACATCAATGACAACATAGGAACAACAATAAAAAACCATCCATACTTAATGCTCATGTTGCAAGTCTTTTATTATTCCAATAGATGGTACATTTTCTCAGAAAATAGGGCCTTGAGGCCTTTTGGTAGAAGGGTTGGGTCTAGGCTATTATGCTAGCTTTTCCCCAAGGGTTGGGTATTTACCAACAAATATATCAAACTTTCTCAAAATTGCCTCAATCCTAGTAATTGGATTATCAATATTAGGGAATTCCCCAGGATAATAATTATTCTCTTTTTTTGGAAACCTCCACCTTAGTAAATGCATCCCATTTTACTCTTCTGCTAACTGCCTCGTGATCATCCTTAAAATTCCTTATGACATATTCACTATCATTAGTTTGGTGGATAAAATTTGATCTCCTCATTCTTGTTCTAAACAAGTGTATGAATCCTTTAGGATCAAAATTCTTGATCCTTTCCCAATGTAATCTATATTCCTCAAGCATTTCCTTCAGTCTATCCAGACCATCTCTAGTTGAAGTGAAATAAAAAAAGGTAGTAATGTAAGGGAAGAAAGATGGCTTTTTTGTTTCCTCAAATGAAACTTATCATTTTCATTCAACTACCATATAATTTCCATAAATTCTATTCTAAATGGTACATATCTGGGCAACACATGGGGTCCCTTAGGGCAGCCATATATTTTAATAATGATAGAACTACTATAGAGATAGTAGTCTCCCTAATTATGTTGCACTCCCAATTCTAGACTCCTATCTTTTGGCCTAAGAAAATCCAAAATCTCCTTATGTAATCTTATCTTAGGTATACCTAATCTTGACAGTATTTCCTTTACAAAATGGTTTTCAAAGACAATACAGTTGGAGTTACTACAATATTTATCCCAGATGTAGGTCCAACATTGCATTGGGAGAAGATCTCCCTCCTTATCTCTCATATTAAGTTGCAAGGCCTTACTCTAATGAACTTGTCCCTTATACAAAAACATGTGACACAAGAGAGAATACCATCTAAATTTTTCCTCCTTGCCATCCCTTTTAATTTCCAGAAGCTATTTGTGGATGATGTCAGCTATGTAACTAGCATAGTCAAAATCATTGTTGACTAAAGGATTTTGTATATCAATTTCCATGTACATAAGAGGCACCTACATTTTTTACTATGCATCTTCCCTTAACACTTGGCACAGTGCAAAATATTTTTTGGTGAAATAGTTTTCGAAAGACTTGACATCAAAAGGCTCAAATTCATTATCAAGAATCCTTACAAATCTTGCATTGAAACCCTTCTTTCTGAACCTAGGGAGCGACTGCACCCTGAAGTTGTTCCTATCTTCTAGTAATTTTTTCTAAAATACTCAAGGTTTATAACCTTATTCACAACCATATGGATTTGAAAAACTTAAAAGATAAACCTATTATTTATCTCTATTAAGACACTTCCATCTGATGCCCTAATAACTCTAACATTTTCATCATATTTGAAATCAACATGTTTGATAAGTTCCACATTTAAAAAAACATTTGGGACAACCAACTTTTGAAAATCATAAGTCCAGACATTAGAGATAGGGGCATGGTGATTTCTTTTCCCATACCAATGCAGAAATAATTCCCACCTAGTGACTTTGTCATCCTAGTCCTTAAGCTCAACATCCCTACATCCTCTAGTTGTATCTATCATTTTTTGAACTGCACTAGGGCCATGGGAATGAACAAGCTACTTTGAAGATCCTAGTAGCTAGGTCAAAATATCTGGTAGCCTGGTATAAATTTCTATGTGAACCTTTTAACACTGTACAATCCTTTGTGTGCAATAAATTAAATAGAATTTGATTTTGAGTTTCAATTTTTTAATAATGGTGAATTTGGCCAAGGAAGGTGTACCTATTTTTTATTCTTTATAGTTGAAGTTGATGTAGAATGAGAAAACCTCTATGGATTTCGCTATTATGTTAGAAAAATAAGAAATAAGATGACCATTTACATTGAAATAAAAAAAATTATGAAGGAAATTAATTTTGAAATCAAACCATCATTTATCAAATCCATCATTACTCCTTGGTCGCATGATGGCAATTCTTTCATCTACCCGTTTATCAAATTTGAATATGGATTTTCCATTTGGAGGGGGAAGTAAATTTTTTAATGATGAGTAAATATTTGATTCACTTGGAGAAGATGCAACCGTCCCTCCACCCAATAAAATCTATCTATGTAAGAGTGCCACCATATTGTGTCCTTTCATGGTTCTACAACCAAGAATTGCAATATTAATGAAGGAAATGCATGCAAAGATTGAGTTGTCATCCATCACATCCATGATTACTCCTTGTTTGCATGAGAATAGCTCATGTATCTACCTATTGTATCACTTTTGAATGTGAGTTTTCCATCTGGAGGTGGAAGTACAAGACCAATGATGGGTGATGTTTGTATCACCTAAAAAGTATGCTACTGTTTCTTTAGCCAATGGGGTTTTTCCATGTGAAAATACTATTGTGGCCTTCTTTCTTTCACATCCTAGGATAAGACCTGCCATAATGGTATTGTGGTCTTGCAAATTTTCTTTCTCTTGTAAGAAACACCCTCCAAGAGGCTTTTCATATCATAAGATCCTTCTTGGCTTGTGACACTTGTCCATCCTCCATTGTTCCATGGACCTTTATTCTATCAACAAAATTATCAATGTGGAAGTGCGGAAAGGAGTGGAAACCAATTAATGGTCTTGTGATCTTGTGAAATTTATTTTTCTTGTAAGAAACACCCTTTGATAGTATTTTCATATCACGAGATTCTTCTTGGCTTGTGACACTCATCCATCTTCCATGGTTCCATGGACCTTTATGTTGTCAAAAAAATTCTTGATGCAAAAGCATGAATAGGAGTGGGGACCACTTACTATGTGAGGAACTTAAGCAAAAACATTGCAACATGTGTAGAATTACCTTTTAATCTGAGGCTTTTTAGACCTAAGGGGGCAAGGCAAGGCATATATATAGTAAAATCAAGACTTTCATAAAGATGGTACCAAATTGTTAATGAAACATACAGGACCAGTGAATGCACGAGGATGATACATGATAGATAGAACTTAAGCAAAGGAAACCTTGGTAACCAGTCAAGAGAAGATTATAACAAAAGTGTAAGGGTTTAGACTAGCACTAGGATTTCAAAAGACTAGAAAACCATAGAAGCTACCAAATTTTAGAAGTGCCAAAATTGGGATTTTAAATGCATTTGATGGTTTCTTATTGCATGCATCAATGAATAGAATGAATGTAATTTTAGAATTTTAATGTGACAATAGTCTTAGAAGATTAAGGTTTAAAATTCAATATTGTTATAAGATGGAGCAATATTGTTATAAGATGGTAATGTTAGTGTAGATGATTGTGTATGAATCCAAGTATCATTTTTGTAGTATGTAGGAAAGTGTGAACAAGATTTAGGGGACTTGGTTTTCCGAAGGCCTTTCATGTCTACCTACATTGGACTTTACAATTCAAAGGGAATTTGGGAAAATACAACATAGGTTATCATTAGAAAGGATTTTCAAAAAATCAAGTCTCCCTAAAGCATTACTATATATAGAAATGATTTTGGACATGACACTCTACCCTCGAATGAGATGGTAGCAATTGTGAGACATGGTTTTTGAATGACATAAATTACAAATTTGATATGTTTTTGCAGTTAAGTTGTGACTTGATTGGTTTAGCTGACTATTTGCATTTATTTCCATTTAAGCTTTTAGTGCATAAAGTAATGGGCATTATCAATGATGATATCTTTTTTAGTAACTTTTTCATCATATGGTAATTTTATTAGAGTGTGAACAATAGTTAAATCATTTTTTACATGGAACTCTACTCTAGTATGAGATGGTAACAATTGGGACACATGGTTTTTGATATTATGTTTGTGTTGAACTATGTTGCAGTTTAGAATCTATAATAAAAATTAATATTCTATTGTTGTTGTCTTCCTCAATTTTGTACAGATTAAATGAATGAATAAAAACTCTATATTTGTGTGACTCAATAAGAATTCACAAAATTTGATATGTTTTTACAATTAAGTTGTCACTTGATTGGTTTTGTAGAATGTTTGCATTTGTTTCTATTTTTTTTATAGGAAGAATGACAACCTTACAAGTTGTTTTTGGATGCAAGTGGGTGGGGAGGTGAATTGAGAATACAAGATTGGATATATGGGTTTCTATGGTTTTAATGTGAGAGTTATATTTTGATGTGTAGGTGTCCCTATATGTTAGGGACTCTTGTGTTGGTGCAGTACTTGGGTTATCAATGTTAGAATTTTTACATCTAGTTTTAGCATACGTGTGTTTATGAGGACTATGGAAATTTTCTTTGATGTGTCAAAAGTTACACTATATTTTTATTTTGCAAACAAATATAAACTAAACAGGGATAAATTTAAGAACCCTCCCTCAACAAAGGTGTAAAATCTTGGTTAATCTTGCATACTTCCCAATAAAAAAATTAATTGTATTGGCAATTTTTTTTGTTTTTCGGGAAAAAAAAAATCTCAATTGGAGAATCTTTTCTAATCACTAGAATTCTATGGAAAATCCTAGCGAATTGTAATTTTTTTTAAACCAATAAAATATTTTAATTGGCGATTAAAACCTTTTTTCAAACCAATAAAATATTTCCATTAGTGAATTAAACCCGTTTTAAAAAAAACAAAAATTTGGTGATTAAATTTTTTTTTCAAACAAAAAAAATATTTTCATTGGTGAATTAAACTTAATCTCAAACTAATAAAAAAAATTAGTAGTGGAATAAATGGATATGCCAATAAAAAATCATAGCATGGTTGGAAAAAATATCAAATGCTACAATTACATGTTGTTCTATTCTGGGACAAATTTTTTTCACATTCAATTCCTTCATAAAGTGTCTGGAATGGGGACAAGTGTCAACATATTTATTATGTCTGAAGCTAGATGTCAGTGCAAATTAATATAACCTACGACCATTTGATGAATTTTCGATGGACAACTGTAGTTGCATTCCAGAAGTAAATATTTGAAGCACTAGACTTGTGAATTCAAACCTATGGAATAACACTAGAACCATTAGATGCAGACACGTGGTGAGATCACAGCCCACCATCCCTTAGCTTCATATCGCTCATCACAGTAATTGAAATAAACAATGAAAATTTTCTACGATGGCACGATATAAAGGAGAAACTCGTGTTCATCGAGCTTTGTTGAAGTGGAACCAAAGAATGAAAGATATTCAACAATAAGTGATATGAAAGGAAACAAGCATATCACTCATCATGGAAATGAGACATGGAGACCAAACACCTTATGTGATGTGTGATACAAGAGAAAATCAAGGCTCATCACGGTAATGAACCCAATGGGTTGAAGGATTTTGGCGATGAGCAATACAAGAACTTAAGTGGTAGAAATATGCACATGCATAAAGTTTGTTTTAAAAGAGGGACCACCTGCGAAGAACACAGGACCAGGTCTTAAAAACTTAAGAATATTTTACGCAAAGGATGTAAAGGCGAAATAAGGTCAAATTATCAACCTTATAAATAATTGAATCCTCAGACCAAGGTAATGAAGGAAATATGTGTGAAGGATATTTCATATGTCTATAGCCAGATGTTAGCACAAATCAATATAACCACGACCGTTCAATGAATTTTTTATGGACAATTATAGTTGCATTTCAAAAGGAAATGTTTGAAGCTCTAAACTTGTGAATTCAAACCTCTGGAATAACACTAGAACTATTAGATTTCCAAAAATCAATGGTTGAAATTTTAATATGTTTTAAATGATTTAAAGTCATGACTCAATTTTTTTGAAATAATATTATCACATCAACTTATGAAGTGGTGAATTAAATGTTAAGTGTTGAGTATTTGATGTTATTATCTTTGTTCTAACTTCTATATATACTTCACCAACTTGATGTTCTTCATATAATTTATAATATATTTGGATTTGATTTCTTTCTTCTCTATTCTCAATTTAAATGCAATATGGAGCCTTCATCGCATGTCATGCTACCCAAATTTTTTTGGGAGAAAAGAAGCGACAATGCATACGACAGATGAAAGTTGGGTATGGTTTTTACAATTCCTTATGTGCAGGTTGAGGATGCTATAAGAATAAGTGTGGGTAGGGAATGGATTTAGAACAACCCCTATGCTCTATATTCTGAGGTAGCTTTGAGTTCTTGTCCAACCACATGGAAAAATTTCTTGATAAAGATTTCATGAAGACACTGGCAATATGTTATTTGTATCCTTTCATTTACTTCATTTCTTCTTTGGAGTTGGAATTGGAGCATTACAATTTTGAAAGTGGGTTAGTGCTTGTTGGTGGAATCTTCTAGAAAGTGGAATTGCATGCTTCTATAGTGCAGGTTCTTACCCTAGTTAATATGAGATGGGATTTGCTATGTGATATGAAAAATGAATCATTAAAGAGTATGGAGTTTTGGAGGAAGGTTTTGGGTGATTTTCTTTTCTTCTCTACTGTTACTTTGTTAAATTCAATTCACCTTCTACTCAAACACCTGATTGATGGCCTCGACTAATGTTACAAAAAAAATAGTAATGAATTGTGTGACATGTCACATGTCTATATTTTATTGTACAACATAACAGTTCTTGTAATATGTATTTTTTTACTAGTTTTTTGTTATGTTAGTGGCTTTTTGGCCAGGATGGCTATGTACTATGTACTTCAGTCTTTAGCTACTTTTAAATTAAAATACTTTTTGTGGCTCCATTCTTGTAAATCCTTTTTTCTTTAATTAATATAAAAATGTGGCTATTAAAACTATAGTAATTATCAAAATATAGTTATGATCATAAGAGTGAAATTTATTATGACTTATTAGTGGACATTGATAATGATTAAGGTAAAACAAGCCATTTAATTCTTTCCTTTCAATGCCTTGAAGTACTCTACCTTTCATTTATTCAATTCTCAATATTTTTAAAGAAAGTGTGGTTGCAGTAAGGTGGGCGGCGACGTGAATTAATGCCATATGAACATCCAAAGAGATTGATTGGATAGCTTTATATTGAAAATTACACGTATTGTAGAATCGTAGATGATGATGTCATTAATCTAGTGATCTAGTGAAACAAGATTTGTAATGATTTCATATCATTTGAGTAGCACTGTCAATTTTGGCAGCTTGTCAACTTGAGGTATAGTTTGCATGTAGCCAGACGTCAATCAAATTAAACATTTTAATTATAAATGTAAGGCTTAAGTTACACAAATCAATTAAGTTGATTTTTTGGTTTGCATGAATCTGATTATCATTATACCCAACCTCACACATGACATGAGTCATCACTCACAAGTAAACAGGGATCAAGCTGGTAGTGGCATTGGTAGCCCATAAATAGGGATAGTGAGCACAACTAAAATCATTTGTTGAAGGCTAAAGGATTTACAATTGAGTGCAATGTTCTGAATTGTCATAAGGGTTTTCATTTTGTAGGGTTAATAAGGATTCAGGAAGAAGATGATCTGGTATTGTTGGGGATACTCTAAATTCTCATGCCTCCAATTATGTAGTTACAAAGTAAAAGACCAATTTCCTTCAAGTTCATAATGGGTGGAATTGGAAAGAAGTTGATTTGGTTCACCTAACTTCTAAGGCAAAATTTGAACCAGGATGAGGAGCGCTGATGGAGATAAGTGTTATCCCAGTGCATGGAGGCTACATGAAAAATATGGGAGCAATTTTAAAATCCCTCATCTTCTGCATGACTCTTGTTTTCAATCATAATAAGTACATTTTGTATCTTCATAGCTCCCATTTCCCCAGTATGGTTTGCCAGGAAAACCCCATGGATTTATTTTAAGAGTGCATGATTTCTTGAGAAAGTCTCATGAATTTGTTTTCAAAGCACATGGTTTATCGAGCAAGTTCCATGCATTTATTTTTAGATCGCATGGTTGACCCGACAAGTCCCATCACCATGCACTTATTTTCAGAGCAACATAATTTGTATTATGTTGTCACTAGTGGTCCAACAGAAGCTTGGTTCTTACATTTGTATTTGTATTATGTAAAGTAACATATGTTATTTATACAAAACAAGAGCTTGGCACTTGCATGCTCTACTCATCTTTAAAAATATGTAATAATGTGACATTATAATTCAGTTGTAATAAAATAAATGGTTGTGTTATTCTTCGTTATTCATTTACAATAAAGAATTATTTTCTGAGTTCAATGTCTATGAATCTATTCAAATCAATTTTTTTGCTTTAAGAAATTAAGTATTATATATTTATGAAATAATTGCATGTAGATTTAAAACATAAAGCAATAGAAATTAAAAAATAAAGTTCTCATCAAATTGACAAAAAATATTATCAACACTAAAAGTTGTCACTCTTGTTAGGGTTTACCGAACTGTTATCGATTTCTAATTTTTCGTTAACCTTCTCCTCCGGTTCTTGGTATTATTATTCATTTTATTAAGTCCTTTTCAACGTTAAGTTACCAATCCCTTTTCCTTGATGTCAATTCTATCACACTAAAGTTTAAAACAACTTTAAAACACATGTTTATTTTTTATATCAGAAATTTCTCAACCTTTTGATGAACATTTGATGTATGGTTGTAGTTGCATTTTGGAATGAAATGCATGAAGTGCTAGGCTTGTGAAATTAAACCTCCAAAATCACCCCATAACCATTAGATTTACAAAGATCAATAGTTTAGAATTTGTTGTCAATGCAGGACATCCATGTACTATTTGTGTAGTCCAGAAGCAACACGTAACATGTTGATGTTTCAATGTTTCATTAGCTTTAATGTTCAAAAAATAAATCAAACTTTCTAATACTAAGTGCTAAGTGATTTTATTTTTAAGTGAGAGGGTTAGCACACAGGGCTATTTTACATTACTCATAGTAGTGCATAGGGATATTTTGGGTTCCACGTCGAACAAAGTCATTCCACGCCTGTTAGTATTAATCTTTTCAAGAATCAAAATTCGAGTAAGTGAAAGATAGAATTCCTATGAATACGTTTCAACTTTCATCGTTTCTTAAAATTTTATTTTGTCAAACTAAGAAGTTTTGGTTTAGGGTTGAGAGACTTAAGAATTAAGAAAAATTAAGGACTAAGAGGGAATTCACAATTCCACATTGTATATGCATATCTACCACTAGTACCACTCGAGCAAAATTGGATACAAAATACATTATTCAAAATTACGTAAAACTCTAGGTTTCACTAATGAATACCATGATATTTATTATCCTAAAATATATGGTAGCTATTAAATAAATATTCAAACAGCTCCCTTTGGGTTTCTTTTGTAAATGTGTGTGCGTCGGCCTGTGCGTCATCGAGTTTAGTTGGCTTTCCATCAAGTTTTGATCTACCGCCTTGCACATCTCCTCTTCGCAACTTTGGGTAACTTCCCTTTTGGGTCCCGAGAAGCTGCGCTGGGCGTCCACGTGTCACACAAACGGAAGGTTTTTCTTGTTTCCTTAAAGGCTTCGTGCGGGTTGCAAAGGCCTTCTGCGGAGGCCATCATTTCTAAGGATTGTCAGAGGGACCCACATCTTGCTACGTGGTGGCATATCACAAGCTTTTCATGCGGGAATGAAATAAACAAATACGGGCTACATAGTGCTTGCGTGGGGTTTTCTTTTTACTTTCTAAAAGGTGTTGGCGGGCCCTACCTTTTGCTAGGTGGCAATTGTTCGTAGATCTTTCAACACAGCAAGGAGGTGAACAACCGCGGGCTGCGAAACGCTGCCACGCATCTTTCGCACCCGGTTGATGCAGCTTTCTCTCCACTGCAACAAGGACCTCAGCCCATTAGACGCGTGTTGCTTCTTCGCAATCTCTTGGCAGCAATGAGAGAAGTTTTCATTCAGGTAGCAATAGGCTGCCACGTGCCTTACACTGATCCTTGAAATAGGCGATTGGCTGGCTGAGGGAGATTATGCTATTGGGTGCCGCTCGTCATGGTCGTTTGAAATGGTGGATGACACTTGTCGCCTCGAGCCTGGCTGGGACCACTGCCATCATTGTAAAGGGCGCGCCTGTGCCTAGATGTCCAGATGTTGTGTTCTAACTCGTTGCCATTATAACGGCATTGGGAATCTTCTGATTCTGGCATCATTGCAGGGGATTGGGAAATCTTTTCTGTTACAACCCTCCAAGGCGGTGGGAGATTTCTTTTGCTGTTGTATATACTCTCTCGGTTGATGAGAGAAGGGGTCCAAGAAACTTTAAAAAAAAAGATACTAGTTTTAGCAAGAGACACCAAGCCTTTTTTATATGTTTATTTGCAAGAAACTTTCAGACTGTGCCAACTGTTCGGCCTTTCTGTTTTTCATGTATTGATTAAACTGTAAACTGTGTTTTTTATTGTCTTATGCATTTCATTTGATAGGACTTCTATATATTGAATACAAGCTTGCTTATCTAAATCATGTCTAAATGACTCTTCTTAGTAGTAAGGATGTATGCAATACTATTTTATGTCAATAAATAAATTGTTTATGCTATAGCTTTAAGTCTCCGACGTTTTGGAACGTGACCACACCATTCAAGCCCCTAAATCTATGATTTATTGTGCCCATCAGCAAACTTTGGTGCATCGCCTTAGATTAGATTTTGCTTCATTATATCTGTTTCCTTTTCCCTTTCCAAAAAACCATTATAGAAGAAGCTGACTTCTTTAAAATCTAGAGGTCACTCAGTTTGGCGCAAAGGGTCCCCCTTGAACTGAGTTTCCCATAAGGCACTATTACCTCTCCAATTTTTGGTGTCAATAGTTTGTCTTTTTTCTAGCATGCCTGGTGGGACCTGAACTAATGAAATTGCCTTGTAGAGGGGTGTATGAGCCATCGGTCTGTAACTAGATCTCAGACTACAAATAACCCAGGTTTACTAGTACCTCTGCTAGGGACAGTCTAGGCGGCAAATCAGTTAGTAACTGTTCCATTCCCACTGCCCTTTCCTCTCACTATGTTGCCGACCGTGAATAGAAACTATGTAGCATGGGATGCTGGAAGTCCCCTGGTAGCTCCGGTAGCGCCTGTTGTTTGGGGTGCTATCCCAGTTTCGGCCCTGAAAGCTCTTCCCAAATTTGCTGGAGACAACACAAAAATGCCAGCAGAGCATTTGTAGGATGTAGTAGATGTATGTCTGGTACATGATATTACAGCACAAAATGTAGCCCTGAGGCTCCTCGCTACATCCTTCAAAGGTAAGGCTCTGGATTGGTACCGAACACTGACTCCTGATACAATTCACACTTGGGATGACCTCAGAGATCCATTCTATGAAAGGTTCTCGAATGACAGAGATCGTTCTTCATTATATTATTAGTTATCCGTCATAAGGCGAGCGCCCCAGGAGGCTCTGACAGATTTCAATGCCCGATTTCACTCAAATTGGCAGAGGATTCCTGTGACTATCTGCCCGACTCTAGAATTGGCATTCATATTTTATTTGAAGTCCATTAACCCTGACATTTTTGTGATGATTAAGTCTTTGGGAGGAGCCACTCTACCAAATGCTTATTCTACCGCTATCAAAGCTGAGAATCATTTGATAGATTGCAAAAATTTGCCTCCTTGACCCATTATCCCGATATTTCCTGAAATATCAAAGTCCGCACAAGATGTTGCATCGACTAGCGTGGCAGCAACTCCCCAGTTGATGCTGCTCTTGAAAGCTTGGCTTCTACATCGGGTTCTTCCAAGGATGAAATATGTGACCTCAAGGAGATGTTGCGAACTATGGAAAATGACATAACAACTCTCAAGCGGAACCAAACAATGCCTCCACGGCCCGCATATCAAAACTATCATGGTGGGCAGTCTGCTTATCAGCAAAATCAATATCAAAGTGCGCCTCGCACTAATCCACCAGCACCGACTACCAACCAAATGGTCCCGGTGCCTACTCCGCTCACAAGTGTGTCGCCAAGCTCAGTAGGGAATTAACCATGGGACAAAACAATCTTATTGATGATATCAATCCATGGTGTTTCCCCTGCAATGATGCACATATGCACCAAAAATTTCTGTGTGGCAACTTACAACAGAAGGTGGCAGAGCAACGCAGTCAAGGTATTACAACAGAAAATGGAGGACATGTTTATGACTCGCTAGTGGAGAGTGTGGTCCTTACCGCGCAAATGCAAGGGATGTCTTTAGAGCAAGAGTCTGACATTGCTCCAGATCATGCGGTCTTCTCTTGGATGGAAGATGAGGAAACAATGTTTGCTAATGATGCATCCATATCTAAAACACCACAGGTGCAATCTGACTTTAACACACGCTCAAAGAGGAGATTCACCGGGGAGCCCGTGGTTTCACTTTCAGACACCCTACAATGCAAAGGCATGTCCAATCAAATTCTTGGTGCATCAACCGTCCCTTCACCTCCTCAACCGTGGAAGGAAATTATTATAACAAAAGTAAAGGAGCAGAAATCTCCAAGCTCGTCACCTTTTAACGTGGTGGAGAAATTAAAGAAATCATCTGCTAATGTGTCTTTATGGGACATTCTAGCTATCCCAAAACATAAGACTATGCTACAGAAGGCACTTCAGCAAGAAATCAACTCAGCACCAACAAAGTCGTCTGCCAGTACAGAGGTGGTTTATCAAATGCCACTAGCTAAGGTTCTTACAGACAAAGCAAAGGAACCCCATGTGGAAGGCGGAAGTAGGCTGAAACCTCAACCCTTCTTCTTGACTCTCATTGTAGGGGAAAAGCTATTACAGAATGCTATAATTGATTCTAGCGCTAGTACAATGGTTATGCCAAAACTGATAGCCGAAGCCTTGGGTCTTAGCTACGAACCTATGAAGAAGGGGATGATGCAGCTGGATGGAAATAAAGTTGATACTGTGGGTGTCATCAAAGCACTTCCTTTAACTCTATTTGCCTACCCCAGTATCATGGTCCCGCAAGATACAGTGATCATAGATGTTCCTCCTATGTTTGGTCTCTGTCTATCCCTAGAATTTACTTCAAAGGTGGGCAGATATTTGTCTTTAGATTGGTCACATATAATAATTAGGACCAAGCATGGCACAAAAATGAAGATAGAATCAGAGGCTCTACATTCTGAACATGTGGCGGATGAGGCCCTGATCAATTTTGAAGCCGCATATACTTCTATCACCAAGGAGGAAATGTATAGCGTTGAAATGCTAGAGGAAGAGAAGGTGAGTGGAGACCGAAATGATAAGGAGGATGCTCTGTTAAGCGAACATATAAATAATGATCCTTTCGGGAATTATCATGCTATCGGATTGGGCACATATGTGATTTATGACGAAGACCAGGTGTTTCCAAAGGTCGCCCAAGAATCCGACGATAACCAAGCAAAAGAGTTGTGGACATTATATTTTGACGGAGCTAGAAGCAAAGTTGGAGCTAGAGCAGGGGTATGTTTAATATCCCCACAGAATGAAAAGTTGTTGAGGTCTTTCCGATTCCAATTCACCTATTCAAACAATGAAGCTGAATATGAAGGGTTAGTCCAAGGCCTAAGCCTAGCGGAATGAATGGGTATTAAGCAATTGATTGTGTTCAGAGATTCTGAACTGGTAGTTAATCAGGTGCGGGGAATTTCCGCAGCGAAGAATGTCCAAATGAAATCCTATCGGCATCGAATCTAGGACCTGATTGAAGGTTTTGAAGCTTTCAACATCTTGACCATTCCTCGAATGCAGAATAGCAATGCAGATTGCATGGCAGTGATCGGTGCCCAGTTTGATCCTGTCTCTAACTTGCTTCGGAACGAATATTCAGTGCGAGTGCTTGTTCAACTAGCGATTCCCAACAATGATCAGAGTTGGAAAGTCTTTGAGAGTGATGAGCACATCACCTCGTTTATCCAGCACTCAGGGGAATTTGCTGATCAACTTCAACCAAAGATCGTCGAGGCCTATAAAGGACAAATTATGTAGCTCAAGTCAAATAAACTTCCGAAAGGATTAATTACTCTCGAGAATTTTTTTGATTGTAATAACGCCCGAAATGATAAGTGGAAGTTCGTGGCAGACAAAAGTGATTATGAAAACCTTCGGGTCTTCGAGGGCAGGAATCTCCGGGTTGGAAAAGATGTCCCACAATGAGATAGAGAAAGGCTTATTAGTTTATGTGAAAAATATGGAGTAGTGGCCTGGTCCTACGATGATCTGGAGGGTTACGATCCTAGCATCATTCAGCACACTATTGAACTAATAGAATGTGCAAAACTAGTCTGACAGAAGCAGAGGCCAGTTAACCCTAAAGTTGAGGCCCTAATGGCACAAGAGCTAACCAAGCTCATTGAGTCACGTATTGTCTTCCCAATCAAACATAGTACTTGGGTATCAAATCTGGTACCAGTCCAAAAGAAGAATGGTGATATCCGCTTATGCGTGGACTTCCAAGACCTGAACAGAGCATCTCTGAAGGATCACTATCCATTGCCTTCTATGGAGTCAATCCTCCAAACTGTCGCAGGATCAGAAATATTCTCTCCACTGGATGGCTTCTCTGGCTATAACCAGATTCGAGTTAAAGAAGAAGATCAGCACAAGACTACGTTCACTACCAAGTGGGGAACATTTGCATATGCTAAAATGCCTTTTGGTTTATCCAATACAGGGGCAACTTTTCAGTGAGCTATGGACATCACATTCAGCGAACTGATCAATAAGTTTATTCTAATATATTTGGATGACCTTACTATGTTCTCTAAATCTAAAGATGATCATTTTGATCATTTGGAATTATTTTTTCAAAAATTTCAGGAGTTCGGGGTTTCCTTAAATCCAAAGAAATGTGTATTCGGAGTACCACAGGGTAAGCTTTTAGGGCATGTTGTGTCTAAAGAAGGTATTTCCATTGACCCCAAATGAGTAAAGGCTATCAAGGAGCTTCCCCTTTTGGTAAATAAGAAAGGTGTCCAGTCTTTTCTGGGCAAGGTAAATTTCGTCAGCAAATTTATTTCCGATTTTGCGGGAATGATTAGGCCGATCACCTTAATGCTGAAAAAGGATCAAATTTTCAAGTGGACAATGGAAGCTCGGGAGGCTTTTGAAAAGGCCAAGGAAGCGATCTCCACAGTCCCAGTGTTGATTGATCCAGATCAATGCAAAGATTTTATAATGTATGCCTTTAGTAGCAAGTCCAGTATCGCTACTGTTCTGACTCAAAAAGATAGTGAAGGAAAGGGAGAGCATCTAGTGGCGTTCTATTCTTGAACCCTAAAAGAATATGAGGCGAATTATAACTTCGTCAAAAGACAGGCCTTTGCAATAGTAAAGGGACTTAAAAAAATTTGCCATCTAATTTCCCGCAACAAAGTTCTGGTATATGTCGCACATTCTAATGTGTGAGAATACATCATGGAAGGAGAGATCACAGAAAAAAGGGCTAATTGGATTACCAAGATCTTGGAGTATGACAACGAGGTCAGGTTTACTAAGACTGTTAAAGGCAGAGGATTGTGTGAGTATATGGCATAGAATGAGGAAGTACCTGCCAAGAAGGAACAGCCAGAGCTCGTCTTGATAAATGGATCGGGATCAGAAGATGATTGGCTGACAGATAGAATGAACTTCATGCAAACCGAAAAGTATCCGCTAGGCCTCTCATCCCAAAAAAGAAGGTATTACCGGCTTCAGAATTGCTGATATACACTGATAGAAGGAGTCCTTTTCAAAAGAAATTTCAATGGTGTGCTCATGCGATGCGTTACTTCAGGGGAGGCGCAAAGGATCCTCGACGCATTTCACAATAGCGACGAAGGTGGACATTTCTCTACCAAAACTACCGCCATCAAGGTCCTGCGAGTTGGATATTATTGGCCTACACTTTTCAGTGACTCCTACTCTCTAGTAAGGGCTTGTAAAAAATGTCAGTTCTTCTCTGACAGAAGGAAGAATTCAACGATGCCCCTCAAACCTATCTTGGCTGATGAACCATTTGCGCAATGGGGCCTGGACTTCATCGAAATGATCAACCCAGTTTCTAGTGCCGGACATAAGTGGATTCTAATGGCTACATACTATTTCACAAGGTGGGCGGAAGCTGTTCCCCTTAAGGGGGCAATAGAAATAGAGATTGTAGACTTCTTCGAAACACTGGTGACAAGGTTTGGCCATCCAAAGATAATCATTTCAGACAACGCCACAACATTTCTAGGTACAAAGGTATGTCATTTTGCATTAAAAAATGGCATATTCCTTAAAGCCTCATCAAACTATTATCCACAGGGAAATGGCCTAGCCGAGTCAACAAACAAAAGCTTAGTCTGACTCCTTAAAAAGGTTTGCTCAGAGCACCAGAAGGAATGGCATAAAAATCTCTAAAAAGCACTCTGGGACCGTATAACTCATAAGTAAGTCCTTAAGACTTCGCCTTATGAGCTGGTATATGGGAAGGAGGCGCTGTTACCTATCTCTATGGAAATCCTAGCAATACAGTTATTGAAATCCCTTGAGATAGACCAAAATGGAGCCATGGAGGTTCGACTCGCCAAACTGTTGGAAGTATAAGAAAAAAGGGAGAATTCCCTAATAGCAATGACAAGCCATCAACAGATGGTCAAACGATGGTTTGACAAGAAGGCTTCCGACCAAGGTCTGAAAAGTGGAGACTTAGTGCTAAAATATGACAGCAGGGCTGCAAAGCTAGGTTAGCATGGTAAATTTGATAGCCTATGGGAGGGACCCTTCAAAATCAGTCGATGCAGGCAACACAACGCTTTTGAGCTGGAAAATATGGAACAAGAGCCGTTAGGAATCCCGATCAATGGGATTCATCTTAAGTTGTTCTATTAGGCATTAAGCTCTACCTTGTACAGATGTAAATAGCACTTTTATTTCCTTTCCTATGTTTGGCCTGTTCTTTTTCTAGAATCAGTTGTCTTTCTATGCATTTGCTCATTATCGTTGGCAGGTAAAACACCAAAGTTGCTTTACACAAAATATACTCATACATGGAGAAATAGCATACAAAATTTGCAAACCCAGAAAATTTTAAACACAGAAGCAAAAAAAAGCATAGATTTTGCTTAAACGAGAAGTATATATTTTATATATGTTCTTTAGTTACAAAATGGCTGGAAGGCCGATTTCCAAAATGTACAAATATCAAGGTATATTATATACGATATTCTTTTATCAGGCTTATCTAAAGTAGGAAAGTTACATTTAGAACAAGCAGGCAACAAGGTTATCTATCCAAAGGCATGACTGGCAGCAATCAACGCATTCACTGCAGCATCCACTTCTTCCTCATCCATGAGCTCTTCAGCGGCACTGGCAGCATCATTTGACGCAACTGTCATTGGCGGTGGAAACACCAGGTTCCTGAAGTTAGTGTACCAGTCTACGTCATAGAAAGGTATCATGTTGTAGCTCCGAAATAGGAAGTGTAGGGCCTGAGTAACCCTCTGCTGGTGCTGGTCACGGGTCTGTAAGTGGAATCCGCTGAGGAATGGTAGCTAAATGATGATAGCTTCTTATTTGATAAAGCAATGCAGGTCGTTGGTTGTTGGCAGGCCTATCCCATATGCAGCATGTGTAACGACTTCACCAAGCCCATTCAGGTATTTTTTTGGGAAGATTTCTTTAACCAGCTTCAAAATAAATGGCCAGGGAACGCAAATGTCCAGCATGGATGCTACAAAGTGTGAGCATATGTCGGTATTCACCCTATACTTATCCCCATATTCTATGCAATCCTTTCATAAGACCCACGTAATGGCTACTAGAACCAGCGAATGCTTGTTCTTCATCATCCTTTTCAACCTCCTAGTGGAAATTTCACCTAGGAACGTCGTATGTGACTTATACGAGGTTAGACGAATGGGGGTATCTATTTTTCCTGACACTGTCCCTGGGCTTCTAAGTTAATGCCGAAATTGTTCACCACCTAACCTTTGAAAAGACTTGTTTAACACTCTACTACTAACCTATCACTTCTCAAATGCTAAGTATATTTTGCTCACTATCTACTGGCCTATTTATAGAAAAACTGATAAGGCACATGCCAATTCACCTCTAAAAAATGTGATGTTATGCTAGCTACTATCTTTCAAGGTGAGCCTGCGTTTGTTCACACTTTCTGGCCAGTTGCATCCATGATGGCACAGCTTAAGGCGTGCTTAATTAAATGAGGTTGATTAATTAGTTTTAAAAAGGTGGCACTTGTTGGTGGGAGGACATATGGCCATAGGCTATTGTGTCATCTCTTAAGCACGTCCCAGAGCCCAAGGTGATACTCATATCTTTTCAGGCGGTGATCGTTTGCTTGGCGTAATCATTCCATTCAGGATATTAATTGCCAGAGCATGCTAATGCAGAGTTAGAAGGCCAGTTGCAAGCTCAATTTCCAAGAAGATCAAGGCGTATCACATGATTGCATAAATACAATAATGAAATCCGTCCGCCTCGGAATAACAATCAGTTCATCTTGTACGAGTTGCAAAGATTAACGGTACATGCCGAGTTAAATGCAAAAGGCTTGCTCTCACCTACCACTTTGGGAAAGGTTGCTATTATTGCGCAAAAAAGCTTAATATTTCAAAGTCTTTTTATGAACGCAAGTGAAGTGCAGAGTTGTTTTCTGTCTGTCTATCTAGAGCAAACAAATTCGCAGGCCAGGAGCTTACAGATTATTCAGAGAAGAAAATGTCAGAATCTTCAGCTCAGCCAATGTAGGAGGAAATTAGCTAGGAGCTATTCATGGCTATTTGTTCCTCAGTTGAGGTATATTTCTATGAGGACGTAGCATACACCACACCTGGTATACCCTTGAAGACGAGAAGAGCCCACACAGAAGAGCTGGATAGACCCAAGGAATGAAGTAACCAAAAAAGAGTTAAAGAAGAATGGAACAATATCTATGACTCAAAGCTCGCGAAGAATCCTAAATCCCTCAGAGAGGCAGCTTGTGCAAGGTTATTAGCAACAAAGGAGAACCAATCCATGGCAAGTAGAGTTTGGTATAGTGGTCTCCCACAATACATGGTCCCATTGGTGCACTATTGCCCGGAGGTGGTCGATGCAGCCATTTAGCGCTATAATCCAGATACTCACTACATTGAAGGTCACTATTTAAGGGTTCATATCAACCCAGAAGCCATCTGACACATGTTATGTATCTCAGATCCAAGTAGAAGGAAGGAGACTATCGAGCCTTTTCGCCAAAGCAAGAGGGAGAAAATATGGAGGAAGATGAAAACCGGCTCAGATTTCTTGTTAGAGGAGACTAATAAGAAAGGTATCGCGCCCGCTAAAGCACCAAGTATCCCATTATCATGTAGAATATTTTGTGATGATCTACAGGACGCCTTGTCTATGCTGGCATTTGTTTGCAGCTGAGACTTTGATGAAAAGATAGAGGCTTTTCAATTGGGACCTGCAATACAGTTTCGCAAGCAGCATGAACTCTTTTGGTATGATTTTGCTGAGTTCATGGTTGAAGAAATGATACAACAAATGGAGAATTATCGGGCGGAAAGGAATTTTAGATTTCTTTCCTACCTGGTCCACATGTTTCTGCATCAAAATCCATATTTCTTTGCCCGATTTATTCTGCTATCAATTTTTGATGAGCAGAATAAAAGAAAGTCGGTGTCTATATGGACACCTTTCCTTTCCGCATCCTATGACTATTATGCTTTCGCGGACTATTTTATAGCCCTGGTTTTGAATGATTTAATCAGAAAATGTGATATCGTCCGGCTCACCTAGGAGCAGACCGGATTTATGCAGAGCTATACCCCTGCTTGTGACTGGTTCTTAGGCAGGGATTTTACAATCCTTCGAATGCGGGGATTTACTGGCAAACCTTTCCTGCTTCTAGCTTGCGTCACCGATAGGGTGCTCACGCTGGAAATTTTCTGGCAGGTGTGTGTCATTGATTTCACTTTCTGTAGCAGCAAAAGTGTCAAGAGGAAGGGATTCTTCACTTGTCCAAAGAGTTTCAAGTTGGTAACTCTGATTAAAAAATAATCGCACAAGTTGTTAGAAGAGAAGCTAGCACATCTAGGGTTGGTACTGATAAATGATAAGTGAGAATACAACCCTTTCAATGACTTACCAGAGCCACATGAAAGTTACCCATGTTTCCCGACCATACTGGAAAAAATGGCTTAATCCGCGGACAGATAAAGAGGAAGATTTTGTGGAATTAACGCAAATCCCTACGCCGAACACTAGGGGCCCATGGCACAAGTTCTACTTTCCTGTGGCTATGGCCAGGGACAATCTTCCCATGGAACGCAACATGTATAACAAGTTGAAGAGGGGTGAGGAATGGAGTGATGAAAAAATAAGAGCTTTCTGGAAATATCGCCAGGAAACAGCACAGTTGGATGCTCCTTATAATCAATTGAAAGACGACCAGGAATTTGAAAGATGGTGGAATGAAGGCCACCCCAGCCCGAGCTCTAGTGTTGACAGGAGCGAAGAGGGAGAGGGATCCAAAGAGCATGAAGAAGAAGCGGCGGTATCATCCTCTTCAGTGCAAGGGGGCAATGTTCCTGGGCATGCCACCTATGTGGCCACGAACGTACACTTTAATATATCAAGAGGCTTGCATACACGCACTTGGGCTGCTAAACTGGCCAGGCTAACACCTTAGCAGAAGGATTCGACTACCGAAGTTAGTGAGTGTCCGCCTGTGAAAAGGTAGCGCATGGAAAGTATTATCAGAGGGGTTTTGCAAGAACCTGTCGGACGAGAAGTGCCCACTGCTAGCCAGATACCAGAGTTTTCGGGGGAGTCACGAACGATCCTGGAACCACCGCCGACCAGTCAATAGGTATATTTCGCTCCTCCTTCTCTTACATCTCATTTCTTTGTATCTGCCCCTGCTTCACTAGCAACTCCTGCCATAAGTCCAAGCCCTCTACCTTTTGCTTTCGGTCCAACTTATTTGGTTGGATTCACCCAGTTTTCGCAGGCCCACCCACTCGTAATCACTCCTCTGAGTGTGCTCACACCTACAGTTTCCACCCAGACTTTCCTTGCCTCACTTTCAGAAAATGTTCCCCTTGTCAGCCCCCATTCTTTTTCTGCTATGCTTACTGATCCTCTTCCATTGCAATAAGCTAACATCCAGTCAGCAACTCCCCTTCCCCGGCCAATGAGGCTTACGACTGAATCCTTGATTCAGCCGCTACAAATGTCTAGCCCCGCTGATAGTTCTCAGGCCAAGCTATGGAACGTGCCACACTTTTTTCCACAAACAGTCACTCTCCAAAAGAAGCAAATACGTGTGCCTATGAAAATTACCTATCCCTATGCCCTGCCTTCTAGTGTTCCTTTCGCAGGTGGGTTGGTTTCATCACTAGCCGAATTCATAGCGCAAATAGATTGTGGAAAAGAGGCACGCATAAATAGAATGAGGCAATGCAAGGCAAAGGATGACAATGCTCCTGCCGAGCCTAGAGTACAAACTTCGTATGACGAGGCCCGACAGGAATTAAAATTTGTGATAATGTACCCAAGGATAAGCAAGCCTTAGGGAGAAATGCAACTCAAAGACTATGAGATCTATGCTGTCGTACTCGACATGAAAGTAGCCCGTCCACAAGATAAGGTCGAAATCATGGAGGAAATGCAACGGGTGGTCACTTCCAACTTCCTCAAAACTGGTCGCCAGTTAAAGAAGAAGGATGAGTAGCTCAGGGTAGCCAAGGAGAGGGTGATTTTTCTAGAAACAAAAGAGAAATCCTTAGAGGCAGATATCGCTCGAATGACTGAAAGGGCACTGACAGTGGAGAATGAGAGGAACAGACTTCAGGACAAAATTGCAAAGACCCAGATTGCCAACCTAGGCTTAATAAAAGAATTGCAAAGCCAGAACTAGGCATCGCAACAGAGCCTACAGTCAAAGGAGGAGGAGCTTGAATGCATCTGCCTTGATTATAGTCAGGGGATAGCACAAAAGGGTGAGGAGTTGGAGTGCCTACAAGAGCAGTATGAGCAAAGAGTACAGGAGAAAGAGGCCGAATTTAAAGGCCTAAAGGCTAAGCTAGAAGAGGAACTCCGAGAGACAAGGGATTCCCTAGAAGAGCAATCAGCGAACCACTCCCGAGTGGAATAGAATTGGAATAAAAAAATGAGTAGCTATGCGGAGCAGTTGGCGTCCGAGAAAAAGAAGAAGACAGAGTTAGCCGAGGCCCTTATTTCAAGGGACGTGGAGATTTCTTCGCTTAAAGCCTCTCTGTTACCTGCCCCTGCCCAACTTGATGTCATTCCGCTGGTTAGGAAATTGTACATTTCTCACTAGGAGAAATTCAAGGCCTTTTGCCTAACATTGCAGCCCACCCTCCAATTTATCGACAAGGCATCAAGGCTCAATCAAGAGGCCCAAGACACAATTGAGCAATTCTCACGTTTCATCTTGGAGAAGGTTCTTGAGGCAAGGGACTTGCTCAACAAGCTATACTCAGTCTCGGATGAAATCCTGGCCAGGGCGGGTATCGAAGATCGTGACATTACTGCTCAAACAGCAAATAAATTCATTCATTGTCACTCCACTTTCCAGCGCACTAAGGCAGCGGTGGCTTTTCTAGGTAAGACACTAGAAGGCATTCAGGGAAGTTTCTCCAAATTAGGCAAAATGGGGCTACCGTCCTCGTTCCTCAAGGATGGCTCCATTGCCACAACTACACAGATTGCTGAGGTTATTAAGTAGAAGGAGAACGATCCAGAGGCATTTAGGGAGTTCAACAGCTCCTCAACGGCAGCCGATATTGAGGTGATCATTCATCCACTCTCGCAGCTATTTTTCCATATCCAAGCAGGTGCCGACCTACCTGAGGTGTTGCTTCACAAGGAAGTTATTGATCTTCGCAAGGCACAAGAAAATTTGCGCAGTATGGAAAAGCTGTCCGAAAGTGAATGGTCGCCCCTGCAAGCTACTCTTTCCAAACTCTGACTCCAATTGCCCTATGGATAAAAGCTCTAGTCTGCAGAACTAGAGAGTTTTTGGGTTCTTCGTTCCTTATCCGAAACGCCCCTGATAGTCGCCAAAAACTATTAAATAAATATTCAAACATCTCCCTTCGGGTTTCTTTTGTAAATGTGTGTGTGCCGACCTATGCGTCGCCGAGTTTAGTCGGCTTTCCATCAAGTTTTGATCTACCGCCTTATGCATCTCCTCTTTGCAACTTTGGGTAACGGCTTCCCTTTCGGGTCCCGAGAAGCTATGCTGAGCATCCACGTGTCACACAAATGGAAGGTTTTTCTTGTTTCCTTAAAGGCTTCGTGTGGGTTGTGAAGGTCTTTTACGGAGGCCATCATTTCTAAGGATTGTCAGAGGGACCCACATCTTGCTACGTGGCGGTGTATCGCAAGCTTTTCATGTGGGAATGAAATAAACAAATACAGGCTGTGTAGTGCTTGCGCGGGGTTTTTTTTTTACTTTCTAAAAGGTGTTGGCGGGCCCTACCTTCTACTAGGTGGCAATCATTGCAGATCTTTCAACACAGCAGGGAGGTGAACAACCGCGGGTTGCGAAACGCTACCACGTGTCTTTCTCACCCAGTTGATGCAACTTTCTCTCCACTGCAACAAGGACCTCAGCCCATTGGACATATGTTGCTTCTTTGCAATCTCTCGGCAACAATGAGAGAAGTTTTCATTCGGGCAGTGACAGGTTGCCACGTGCCTTACACTGATCCTTGAAATAGGTGATTGGCTGGCTAAGGGAGATTATGCTATTGGGTGCCGCTCGTCATGGTCGTTTGAAACAGTGGATGACACTTGTCACCTCAAGCTTGGCTGGGACCACTGCCATCATTACAAAGGGCGCGCCTACACCTGGATGTCCAGATGCTGTGTTCTAACTCGTTGCCATTATAACGGCATTGGGAATCTTCTGATTTTGGCATCATTGCAGGGGATTGAGAAATCTTTTATGTTATAGTCCTCCAAGGTGGTGGGAGATTTCTTTTACTGTTGTATATACTCTCTCAGTTGATGAGAAAAGGGGTCCAAGAAACTTTAAAAAAATGATACTAGTTTTAGCAAGAGACACAGGCCTCTTTTATATGTTTATTTGCAAGAAACTTTCAAACTGTGCCAACTGTTTGACCTTTTTGTTTTTCATGTATTGATTAAACTGTAAACTGTGCTTTTTATTATCTTAAGCATTTCATTTGACAGAACTTCTATATATTAAATACAAGCTTGCTTATCTAAATCATGTCTAAATGACTCTTCTTAGTAATAAGGATGTATGCAATACTATTTTATGTCAATAAATGAATTGTTTATGCTATAACTTTAAGTCTCTGACGTTTTGGAACGTGACCACACCATTCAGGCCCCTAAATCTATGATTTATCGTGCCCATCAGCAAATTTTGGCACATCGCCTTAGATTATATTTTGCTTCATTATATCTGTTTCCTTTTCCCTTTCCAAAAAATCATTATAGAACAAGTCGGCTTCTTTAAAATCTGGAGGTCACTCAGTTTGGCGCAAAGGGTCCCCCTTGAACTGAGTTTCCCATAAGGCACTGTTACCTCGCCAATTTTTGGCGTCAACAGTAGGCATACCTTAGAACTTAGATTTTCATCTAAGAATAAGGTTGCAAAGCAAATGCAAGTTAATAGTTATAGTGTATGATGGGTAACTAAATTAGGGTGCATGAATTTACATAAGGTTTTCCCTTGCCCATAACTTATCATGGTCTATGCCCAAAATTATGATGATAACAAAAGAGAAATTTTTAATAAAGACAACAAATAAGAATTGTTATCCATTAATATATAAGAACTTGGAAAAGTGTTGGGGTTTACAACCAAATTTTTTGGAAACATCTAAATTGACCTAGAAAAGCTTGCTAGTGATTATGAAGCAATGGATGAAAGGGGGAAAATTTCTTTCATAAATAAAATAGTTCTAGATAACATACAAATTAGAAAAAAAATTGAAAGGTAATCATAAGCCTCCTTATGATTTTGATTTTTTTAGACCATGGGTTCAAGATACTATTTCCATGCTAGAATTTTTCCTCGTACTGGATAGCAATTGAGAAGTGGTGCAAGCCTTCTTGAAATGGTATATAATATCCATTATGGTGTTCCACATGTCAAATATAACTTTATTGAGCACATTGTAGAATCCATGCATAAACAATTTTTAATGATTAAAGGAGGTTCCACCAATACATTTAGGTTCACAACCTACTTGTGCTATTTTTTTCTATTCAAATTTAAAGTAATGTTTCAGACCAACAAGCTTCAGATTCAGCCCTATAGTAATGCTCATGAAAAGAAAATGGCTCCAATATATGATTGGACCACTGAGATAAGGATGCATGATTCTCAAAGGAACTATAGTCATTTTGTAGACTAATTTTTGGCTCCATTGCATCAAGCAATTACAAATGCTCCAATGCTTAGATTGCTTATTTCATGTAGAAAGTGCATTCAACTAGGAAAAGAAATACAATTGGCTTCTTGGTACTTAATGGAAGAATATACTGTGCTAATATTTTATGGATTGAGAGTAGAGCCATTCAAACTTCCAATACATGTGACAGAAAGGGTTTTTGCATTGTAATATGTAAGGTAGATGCAAAGTACTAATGAACTGCACATTGTCAATCAGTAGAAGAATACCTTATTTCCTTCTTTACCTTTTTCATGTGGAGGGTTCACATTTGAGAGAAAAGCATTTAGTGTGGCCCATGATCTTTTGAATTTTTTGAATTTTGATGTTGTTTGTCACTGGCAATATGATCCATGTGACACCGTTAAATCAATGAGTGTGGCCAATAGGAATGTTGCAAGCAGAATTCAACATCAAAGTAAACCCTTGATTGAAAACTTGAGAAACAAGGATTCTTGAGATGAGGTAAAAATAGCAATGGAGAAAAGGGTTGTTGAGCAAGGTATTTCTTTTGAACAATTGTTAGCATAAATTACGGCATTGCATCGAAAGACAATCAGGAGGTACAACATTTTTTATAAAACAAAGTGATAAACCATCTAGTAGAGTAAAAATTCTAGATTCTCTAGAGAAGGAAGTTACAGACAAAATTGGTCATGATATAAAATTACCACCTTTTGGTCTATGAAGAAGGAGCTAGGTGACCCAAGAGCTCTTGTAAACTACGGAGATAATGAAGAAGATCGTGAGTTTATAAAATTTTGGAATAGAGAGCATCCCATTGATCATGAAGATAAATAAACTGATGATGAATCTAATGATGGTATGGAAGAACAAAACTATGCCAATTTCAAACCTAGTTTAAGTGAGGCCACAAAAGAAGCATATACTTTAGGAGCAGCCATAGCTGAAAAAATGGGTTATGAAGGAGGCCCTTTGGGGTCCCAAAGACAAGGCCCTTGGATGGTAACAAATGTAGTGCATAGAAAACCAGTTGATAAATTTGGCCTTGGAGGTCAAAAAGTATACCAAGGGCATACAAGTAGAGCTGAAACAATTTAATTTGTTAGAGCTTCAAATCCTCATCCTCATGGTCAGATACAATCACAAATAGGACATGCCCATGGTAGAGAGATTAGTGCAACTGGCACTACCACTGGTGGTGATGGTATGGTTAGTAGTACTAGTAGTGGTCAACATGTGCTACAACAAAAAATTACACACAAGAGGACAACAATACAAGATACCACACAAACACTAGGTGATCAAGGCATATAGAAGAGGCAAAGGATTTTGATAGGTCCAAGTCACACTACCAATGGATCCACCACAAAGGAGTTATTTCCAAAAACTCCCCCACTACCAGTTAGTGTGGCTACGACATCATTAGAAACTGCAAGTACTCCTATTCCTTTTCCATTCAAGCATTTCATTGTTCCTATGTCCCCAAGTTTTGATTACATTAAAGAGTTTAAAAAGAAATTAGACTTGTATTGAAAAGAAAAGAAGAAACTAATGTAGAGTGTGTCTGTTATAACTTCAAATCCTACAACAACCATGGTATTACCCACATTTGACACAAATAAATAAAACATGGAGTACACAATTGGTGTTCCCACAGTTCAAAATAAACCAGCAAATCAAATGGATTGATTTGAATTTCAGGTGAGCAGTTTACAATTGAATTTTTCTAGACTAAAAAATATTGAAAAAAAATAATGCATTGAAAAGAATAGCAATGAATTGGTATACACATCATTGCTAAAGTAAGATAAAGACAAAAAAAATGTTTCAAACTCAAATAGAAAAGTTACAGGTAGACCTAGCAAATGCGAAAGAAAAGAGGAAAGTACCAAATAAAAAGAGCAATGAATTAGAAAAAAGAATAAAAAAATCTACCTCTACATCAACAAGCAAAGAGGATAAACAAAATGAGAGAGAAGTGAATAAATTGAAGGAAAGGTTAGATGAGAGAAAAAAAATATGATCAGGAAAAATCTACTTCAAAAAAAAAAAGACAAAGCATTGGACAAGGAAATACATAGTGGGAACAAAAATTGGACAAAGAGAGAAAAAGAAATGAAAGATTAGAGGCAGACCTGATGGAAGAGAAAAATGAAATTAACTCTTGTCAAAATAAGTTATCTGCATTTTGTAGAGAAACAATGAGGCATATGAAACAAAAGATCTGGGATGAAATAATGCAGAGGATTGATCATTTGTGTGATATGTTTCAATTGATTGATGCTATCAAAATAAATTATAAGAAGCTCAACAAATATCTAGTGGACAAAAAAAATGTGTTGACATTAGAGAAATATGTAAATCAAGTTCAACAAATAATCTACAAAGCCAGTGATAATGATTTGAAATCAAAAGGGATTAATAATCATCTTGCAATGAGCTCTGCTAGGGTTTTCTTATTTTTGTTGTCATTCTTGGCCCCTCTTGCATCATACTGCACTATTGGCACAATATTTTTCTCTTTTCCTGTGTGTATGACCACATTTATTGTAATTTTTTTGTTTTAATATGCCTTCAACCGAATATAACCCAGTAGTTCTTGTTGGTGTTGGTAGTTTAACGGTTCTGCTCAATGGTTGCTCCTCTAAACAAATGACCCCAAAAATTTGTTCTAAAAGTGTTTCACGAAGTAAGTCTTTTGTCTACCCAACTCATGTGGTTTGACCTTTGCCTGATTTTAATTCTTCTTATCAATGGCTTGAGCAACATACTCTTTTTGGGTACTTTATTGGGAGGACTCCCCCTAAAAAGTGTGCTTAAATAATGGGTCCACAAGGCCTAGATCCCTCATGGGGTCCTCCTTGATATAGTCCAAAGTTTAACTGAGATTTTTTCTCTTTTCTATTTTGTGGAGGCTAGTCATGTTCAGGAAATCATGAATCATGGTCCCTAATATGTCAAGTATTCTCTGTTGGTTTTCCAGTCATGGACCCGAGATTTTGTTGTCTTAGATGGCACCAAGTTGTGGGTCCTAATCTGGATTGAGTTTCTAGGGTTTCCTTTGCCTCGTGTGCCTTTCTTGAGTCATTTTGCATCCTCTCTGGGGAAGGTCATTTGTATTGAGCCAGATAGGTTTTTCCAGGCTTGACCCCAAAAATAGGTTTGTGTTAAGTGGACCTTTCACAAGATTTGAAAGACTTAATTGACATTCAAATTGGAACTCTCCAACATACCCATAAGGTCACTTATTTTAATCTTCCGAACACATGTTATAATATTAGTCTGTAAACCATAAGATCAAGGACTACCTTTTGGTAGTGCCTTGTACTCCATCACGGGAATCTAAAAAGCCTCGTCAAGTGGATAATTTTTCTACCAAACTTGATGAGAAATGGACCATGGTTATAAGCTATAAACACAAGTCCAGTGGCTTTGGGATGGTTTCCAAAGTCCTTGATCCAACTAAATATGTTGCAAACCCCTTTGGTGAAGGGGAAAGAGGCCCTGGTCAGTGCTGACAATATTCCAACGTAGCCCAGGCTGAAGGCTACACCTCAGCCTGTTGTCGTTATGATAATACAACTAAATGTTTCTCCTCCCATGATGGGAGCTCAATGGAAATCTCACAGTCCTTCTCTATTATTAGAATAAGGAGAATATGTGCAAGAGAAACATAAATTTTGTTATCTGAATATTTAAATTGGGTCAGTTCTGCCAAATTTTTTGCAGAATTGCTTCTCTACTTTGAATGAGGAGGAGTCAGACTCCAACGATATGGAAGAGTTTCATTCATGAATTTTCTCTCATTGAATGTTCAAGGTTTGATAGGCATCTCCAGGAAGTAGTATGTTAGGTATACTTTGCATAAGTATGTTGGTATTGCAGTGCTTTGTCTTCTAGAAGTTAAAACATTTGGTTTTTTGCTCACGTCGACTTGTCATTCTATTTGGCCAGTTAGTCATATGTTTTGTACTGCTCATGATATTGGACGTGTCATAGTTGTCATCCTTTTGTCCCCATGGTGGCATGCTTGTGTGGTTGACCATGGGTCTAACCCCACACATCAGCTCATCTAGATCCTCCTTAACATTGATAATCACTCTTTTGGAATTATTAATGTTTATGCCTCTAATGATGTTGTGGAATGCTCTTTGCTTTGGTGTTGGATTTTTGATTCACTACTAGTTGCTACTTGGCTATTGTGTAGGGATTTCAATATGGTTGAGATGGCATATGATAAAGATGGGACTCTGCCATTCAGATGGGAAACTAGCGAATGGGAGGCATGGTTTTACATGCATAATAAATTGGGGCTCTTTGATCCCAATATTGCTCATCACCTTTCTCATTCCCTCTAGCACACTTGGTGTAATTTCAGGGTTGGCTTTGATAGGATATTTAAGCACCTCGATCATGCCATGATCTTGGCTCAATCTTTCTTCTCTTTTGGCAACTCTTCACTTCCGATTAAGCCATTAGTGGGTGTGACATTGTCATATCATTTCCCCATTTCTTTTCACATTGAAAGGGAGACAAGGAAGCCTCAGGCCTACAAAACACTTTTTTTTTAACACATCTTTGTTTTTTCATCAACTCACATTGGCCCACATTCGTAGGGTCTAGAATGTGGAGTGTAGGCCACCTCATAACACAGGCTAGATTAATTGGTGGAATGATGTTATCACATGCATGACTAGATTTTTGCATATTTATGGGCTCCAACTGGCCATTTTTTGTCAACGGTCTTATGAGGCTACCATAGCTGACCCGCGCTCGAATAGTAAGGCTCTAGCAACTAGCCCTTTCTCCCCATCATTACAAGTTAGGGTGATAGAATTAAGACACAAAAAGTAAGTTGCAAACAATTATGTTGTTAGAGGTGCACAAATCAAAGCCAAATTGCACTAGTTAAAGATTGGCAATTGTGCCTCCAAGGAGTTTTTTTGGCTCTACATGCAGAGCACTCTTCTTTTGGAATCAAAAAAAATAAAGAAGGAACCCACATGCTTTCTAACCTAGCTGACATTCTCCAAGCCTTTTTTTGGCACTATGAACAAGTTTCCACTGCTCAAGAGTATACATCAAAGCATCAACAAGCCCTTCAGGATTTTCTTGTTGTTGTGCCAAATAGGCTATCTTTAGCCTAGCAAGCTTTTTGTGAGCAACTACTCATAGTTGAATACTTGAAGGAAGTCATTCATACGATGGTTGATAACAAGGCCCCAGGGATTGATGGTTTCCTTGTGAATTTTACAAGGCCCTTTGGGATTGTGTTGGGTATGAATTACATAAAGTATATCTTGAGGCTTTTCATTCCAAAACTTTGAGTAATATAATTAATAAAGGAAATATTAAATCCATACCTAAGCCTAGAGATCTTGAGGATATCTACAATTGGTGGCCTAACATGCTCCTCAATGCCTCTTACAAAATCATCACTAAAGCTTTGGCTCTAAAGATTCACCAACTTTTGCCTCAGATTGTGTGCTTAGAGCAAACTAGTTTTATCAAGTCTAGATTTATTCTAGATAACATTACTGTTGTGTGGGAAGGTATGGAGTGGGCTAGGCATTTGGACTAGAAAGCTATTTTTCTCAAAATTGACTTTACTAAAGCCTATGACCACATTGAGTGGCCTTTCATTTTGGCCATGTTGAAAGCCTTGGTATTTGGGCCTAATTTCATTCAAGTTGTCTAAATGATTTTATTAGACGTTTATGTTTGTATCACCATTAATGGTCGCCAATCTTCTTCCTTTGATTTATTCAACTCCATTCAACAAGGATGTCTGATTGCTCCTTCTCTTAATGTGCTTGCTACTAAAGGATTTGGCAATCTGTTAGCCAATGTGGTTTCTCAACAGCATGTTCAAGGCATTTCCCTGCATAACTCCCAGGCTCAACTTGTTAATGGCCATTTTTCTTATGACTCTTTCCTCACCCTTTTAGAGGAAGAGAACAATATTAAGGTGGCTCTTGAATGTCTTAACATTTTTTCCTTACGTCTGGCTCCGCCATACATGAGCATAAAACTTTGTGCTACAGGTAGTCTATTTTTCCCACTCCTCATTAGTTTCAGCAGTATGGTTGGAAATGGATTGGGCCAAGGAAAATCTTTCAGTTTTTGGGAATTCCCTTTGCCTTCTAGGCTTCTCCAGCTAAGTTGTGGCAAGATGTTCTCTCCAAGATTGAGCAAAATTTTGCCTATTGGATTACCAAGCCTCTTTCTTTGGCAAGGAAATTTTGAGTGTGCTCTAATATTTTGGTGGCTACACATGTTTATTACTCCTCTTGTCGGGCTCCTTCGAAAGCTACCTATGCCAAGCTTAAAAATTTGCTTCAAGACTTTCTTTAGGCCTATACAGAGTCCCATAGAGGGTTTCACCATGTTTCTTGGGAGTTCTGCTACCTTCCCAGAGACTTTGGAGGACTTGGTATACTCTCCACTCAATGATAGGGGACTACCTTGTGTGTGAAATGGATAATTAGAGCCCTTACTGGAGATGAAGGCTAGAAAATTCTCCTCGGGCATTGCATCCAATCTAGTTTTCCTATTCAAAAACCCACCTGGAAGGGGATTGGATTTCAAACCCTTCTGGTCATGAAGGAACCAGTCCAAATTATGGGAAATTTTGTGGCCAAGAGCATTTGGAGAGCCTAGGAAGTGGTTAAGCCTTAGCTCCGTTGGGCTAGCTTTGGTTTCCATGATGGGCTATCGCTCAATCAAGAGAATGTTTGGTGGTCGCCTCTCTTTGCTAGTAATGGTTAGCCGTTGGCCAAGTCACCTTGGCTTAAGGTGCTAAGGTTCCACAAGAAATGCATTCAAAATTTGTAGCATGTGTTTCACAAACCCACAATGTGCATTATATTGTGGGAAGATTTTTATGCTCTCTACAGTCTTCAAAACTAGGACCATGATACTTATGATGGTCTAGTGAATGCTATTCCTACATATATGCTTCATAAGGTGAGAATTTGTGGGTCCAAGCCTTAGTGAAAGAACTAGAAGTGGTACCAGACACCCTTTTTAGGAATTACAAGCCTAGGCTTGCTTATATTCCACTTTCGCCACATTTTCCAATGATTGCAAGTTTGAAGCAAAGGTGGCTTCTTCAATATCCTGCTCATGTCTGGCAAAAAATATTCTTTGTCACTCGGTCTGCAAGTGTTGAGCTGAAACTTGCCCACTTTGCTTGGTGTATTATTTTCCAAGGCTTCCCTGTGGGGTCTTGGCTTGATCACTTGGGGTTCCAAGACCCTCGGTGCCCTTTTTGTGGGAAATCTAAGCCTTTTAAGTATCTTTCCTAGTTTTGTACCAAATCTCAATAGTTTTGGAATTGGATTCATGACTTCTTTCAGCCTTTCAGACTAGAGCCCTTCTCCTGGCATATGGCTTTGCTAGGAGATTCATCCAAACTTCCTGCTAAATATACCTAGCTTTGGTACACTTTTAGGGTGGAAATCCTCTTCAATATCTGGAAAGATAGAGATGCCTGCATATTTTCTAACACCCAAATGGGTATAAATGTTTCTTTGTATTCTAAAGCTATTGTTTTCTCTAATGTGCTCTTTCGGATTCAAGTTCAAGCTAACAAGGTTGCACTTGAGGTGGCTCACCTTTAGGTGCTTTTGGATCATTGGGGAAATGCCCTATGTACTGTGGCTTAGGTGTGCACTTCCTCTCATGATTGGTTGCCCTCTCAAGGCTGGCAATGGAGTGGCTTTTCTCACCCCCCTTTCAACCTCCTCTTCAATGTGGTTCTCACCCTCCTCAACGGTTTCATTCTCCTCATCCACAGGATGGACATGGGTGGCCCTCTAGAGGAGTGGTGGGGAGTAGTGGTGGAATTTTGGAGTGGCCTTCTGATAATACTCCTACTAGTGGCTTTGGTTGGCCAAACTCTAGTAAATTCTTTTCACGTCTAGCGCTTGCAATCTCACCCCGATGTGAGGATAAAGAAGATAAAGATAAAGATGTTGATGATGTCTAGAGTCCTCCTCTTGATGCCACTCCAGGCCTCACTGATGTATGGGGGAAGAATTTGGATGACAAAGAACCTCTTGGAAAAGCTGGTACTGCTTTGGCAGCTTAATGGCCTTTTTTATGTTTGTAATCTTGGAATTTTGGGCTAGGCCCATGTGACTATTAAGTTTTTTGGTTTTCTGGGAACTACCCATAAGACTCTCAGGGTGTGCCTTCTTACCACCCACCTTTTTTGTGAATATGTATTTTAATATTTATAATTAATATAGATTAGTGCATATTCATCAAAAAAATAATTGGTTTTCTACCTCAATGATGTTACCATATATCATTGAAAAGTGTTTAAGAATGCATGAAACAAAGGAATATGTGCATCTAGCTACAAAAAAGATGAACTTCACATAGCTTGGTTTTCCAGAGGATTTTGACACAAATGAGCGATTCATTAGAAAGGATGATTTCAGAAAGAAGTTGGAGGGTGCAAGGAAGATTGATTTGGACCAGTTTCCTCAAAACCTAGATGTGGTGAACTATTTGGATTCCATCAAACCACTGATAACCTTGAACACAAAATTGACTGAAGAATTCAAGACAGTTCTAATTTCAATCATGAATTGTTAACAAATATTCAACTCAAACAACATCAGTTAGAACAAATGATAATTTCAACACCAGAATAGTGGAAGTTGCTACAAAAGGTGATACAGTAATTTGATATTTGATAATATGAGTTTCCAAGTTCCAACTTAGCTCTATGCAGAGTTGTCTTTGAGAAATATTTTGCATTTCCAATGCCTCTATGTATTCCTTCATGTGAAAATCAATAAAAAAATTCAAATTCAGTAATGTGTTGATGTTTAACTGTTTGTATTATTTATTTTATTATTTGAAGAAAAAGCCTAGTTTCAACTACTAGATACACATTAAATGATTACTAATATTCATTGTTGTATATGCTACTATTGTTAATATGTTATTAAGCATTGAGTTGAGTGATGAATCACTAGTGGAACCTTCAAAATGTCTTGTTCCATTGATCTAATATGCCTTACTTTGGTGGATTTTGGTCTGAATTACAAACATAGGGTTTACAGTTTTATGTTAGGGGTGGGTTTTTACTTAGTATATTTTCCCCTTGTCTAAACCCTTGTCTTTTGGTTTAATCCTTCATTGACCTATTATGGATAGTTCCAAGGCATCTCAATTATATCTTATGCCTTTGGGTTCATTTTGTTACTGGCCCCTTGTGGTTAGAGTTCCTCGTTTACCCATCAAACATATTTCCTTCATTACTTTGGTTCAATTATTTTATAAGGTTGATAGTTCAGCCATGTTTGTCCTTTACATATTTTGTGTAAAACATTCTTAATTTTTTAAGCCCCTTAGCCCTAGTCCTATGTTCTTCCTAGGTGGTCTCTCTTTTAAAACAAACTTTATGCACGTGCATATTTTTTCCACTTAATTTCTTGTATCGCTCATCACCAAAATCCTTCAACCCATCAAGTTCATTACCACAATGAGTGATGAGCCTTCATTTTCTCTTGTATCATGCATCGCAGAAGGTATTTGGTCTCCATGTCTCATTTTCATGATGAGCGATATGTTTTTTTTGTTTCATATTGCTTATTGCTAAATATCTTTCATTATTTGGTTCCACTTCAATGAAGCGCGATGAACATGAGTTTCTCCTTTATATCATGCCATTGTAGAAAAAAATTTATTGTTTATTTTGATTACTGGGATGAGTGATATGAAGGTAAGGAATGGTTAATCAAACGGTGGGCTATAATATTTTCATGTGTCCATATCTGGTGCCATCGCTAAAATCATTCTCATTTCCAATCAAGTACAATGATAAGAAATGGACTAAGGCTATATCTTTGTATCATTGGGTTCCTCTCTTCACTGAAGTGAAAATGTATCTTTGTAACACTTTGGCAACAAGTGATAGACAATATAATGAGGAATATTCCTTCCATTAGAGGTGTAGTCACTCATTGCCAAAGTATGGACTTAATTTCAAAGAATTATTGCAATGAGTGATGGGGTTCTAAAGGGTTAATGAACATGTGATTGTGGGTGGCTATGTGGCAACTCCCTAGGGTATTGTCATTATTTTAAAACACACTTGGGAAAGCATAAAGTGATGGTCGAGGAGAATCGTACATCATTTTTTTAATCAAAGAAGATCAATGGTTGGAGTTTAAACTTGAACAACTTGTTAGTTCGCTCACGTGAGCTATCTATCAGACATTAATGGAGAAGAAACTTCAATTTGGAGTCATAAAGAGGGTTGTTGATCACTTTGCTTCCATAATTGCAATCCTCGAGAGTTGAAGAACTGGTTAAGTGAAGAGAAGAAGAAGGTAGAGCTCTAGGCAAAGAAATTTTTGAAGAACATGCTACTAATTTTCTTGGGTAAGTTGAATTATGCATCTCTATGAGTAATTTGTAGCACTGGGTAATAGAGAAAGTGAGTAGATAGCTAGGGTTTTTTATTTAGGGTTATTGCTCTCTAGTTAGTAAGGGAATTGTATTTGTTATACATAGGGTTTGGGGATAAAGGAGTGAAGTTTGTTTTAAATTAATTTTGAACCCTATGAATTCAAAGAATAGAATTGTAATTCATAGATATCTTGGAACCCTAGTGTTATTAATCTGTAACAATGAGTGAACCTATTGAATCCTCTACCAAACCACAGAGGAAACCTACCCAGAAAAGGGTTAAAAGGCCTAAGCCTTAAGATGATAAGCCTAAGCTTGACACAATTGAAAAACTTGAAAAGAAGAGAGTTGTTAAGAAAGATTGCCCTCATTTCATGGAAGAGTCCTCTAAGGACCTGGCTACAGAGGTTAAGCCAGTTGGAAAGAGAAATACTAGTGAGGGCACATTGACAGCTCATTTTCAAGATTTGGTTGCTAGGATTGGTGATGTGGTGCTACTGCAGAGTGGTTGGGATCTGATTATATATGCTTTCAAGAGGAGGTTTTCCAGTCATCCCACCTTCCAGTTATGGACTTGTGATATTGGAAAATTAGTGTGCCCAAATGTGTTTATGGAGGTGGACTTGATGCTTTAATTGGCTAGGTGCTATGATCCAACTGATAGGACAATCAAAAGGATTCCATATTTTCTTCCTATGTTGGAAATTTCAAGGAGTCAAATAATGGAAGTTTTTAACTTGAATCCATCTACTTTTGAATCCATTAAGTTTCGTGCACTATACAATGAATATGAGAAAAATAGGTTTGCATATAGAAAGAATTTTTTTCCAAGGCACAAGAGACATGATTTGAAGAAGAATGGTGTACCTTTCAATCCTCTAGAGTTAGAACCATTTGATTGTGATGATCTTTAGGAATATTTCAAAATTATAGACTATGCATTATGTTGGGTCTTGCACAAGAATTTTGACATAAAAATGGATGTTACTTTGATGGTTTTAGCAATTGATATTCAAAATAAGTATCAAAATAGGGTTTGGGATTATGCTTCCTACATTGTTGAACACTTGCATGAGGATTTGATTAAGTTGAAAGATGCAACCCCTCCATTGTCATGCAAACACTATTATTTGTTGATGCATATGTTGTTGTGGAAAGGTAGAATGGTGTTTAGAAAATTCATGAAATTGAGAGAAAGGGATAACATGGATAATGAGTTGCCTATGCAAATATGGACCCATATCTGGGATGTGCACTATCCTCAATCTGATTATGCTATGTTTTGTAATGTTTTCAAGTTTTTGTTGCTGGAGAAGTTGGGCCTAAATCCCATTTGTAGAATCTCAAAAGGTGTGAAAGAAATATTGAGGCCTCTGGAGTATGAGGAGGGCGCTACACATAAATCCAATTGGGGGGAATGGTACCTCCAATCTGACTATACTACAATTAGAATTTATGTACCACTGGTGCCATCCCACAAGCTACCAGTATATATGTCAGACCAACAAGCCTTCATGGAGATAGTGTGGTAGATTGATTCCATGGATAAGGCGCATTTTAGAAAATCAAGGAAGGCATCCTTGGTAACCCTTACTGTGGTTTTGTCCATTTCACTTGCACTTCAAAGGAAGGCATTGAGAGGTTTGGATCTATATTAAAAAAAATTATAATGAAACAAGATATTATAAGGTTTTGTGACCCTAAAGGGGTTATTACTATTGAGAGAAGAGCCAGAGGATTATTAGGGAGGCATCATCAATTCCTCTATCAAGAGGATGTGATCAAAAACCTATCTTCTAACGAGGAAGTTGAAAAAAGAAAAAATACATGGAAGAAAATTTGTGCAATTGAGGAGATGTTAAAAGAAAATCCTTTCTACGTTAGTCCTTAATCTGAGGTAGAGGACAAATTTGTGCAAGAAAATTTGATGCTTGGATATTTTTAAGACAAAAGTTTCTTTGAAAAGGTCAAGCAAGCTAAAATAAGGGCCATGGTGGCCAGAAAAATCATGATACACAAATAAGGAGCCAGCTAGCTCAATATTTTGCTCAATGCATTGAAGTACAAGCTAAGGAGATAGGAAAACAACCTGCAATCACCCCATTGGTGACTTATTCTGAAACAAAGCAAGGAGGTGAAGGATATGTACCTAAGGAATTTGCAAAATACATGCCAGTGGAGGAGGAAGTGGATTAGATATTCCCATCTTCTGTTAAAGAAGATGCTTTGAGTATTGACATTTCTCCCAGCATAATTGTAAAATGGGAGTATAATGAAGCCGAGGATGACAATGTCAAGATAAAGGCTTGTGACGATTTCTTGTGTGATGATGCTTCTATTCAAACAAAAGAATTCAGAGATTTTGTTATCCATTTTAAAGGCTCTGATATAAAATAAGAGAATAAAAGAGGAAAAAGGAAAGGTTGACCCTTCTTTGCAAGATGAAGCTAAGAAGGAGGAGGAAGGAAAAATAATGCAGGAAATTGTTGCTATGTCACCATAGAGTGCAAGAGCCCTAGTCAAAGGAAGTGGGATTCTACTATTTCTTGGATGGGAATTGTCATCAACCATTGCATTAGATGAAATCAAGAAAGATCCATATGCCTCCATCTTTGAGGATATTTTTTATAACAATTTTTTTGGCTCAATTTTTAGTCCTAAGTTGCATACACTTGCTATTTGGTATATGGCATCAAATATTGGGAAGCCTGAAGTGATAAAGTCTGTGAAGAAAGAGATTGGGATTGTGGTTGTTTAAAAGGCTACTTAAATGATAGCTACTGTAGTTGCACAGTTGATAATGCATGTTGCCATGTTGAATGTAGTCACAGCCCAGATCACATAAGCTAATTATGAAAAATTGTTGGATAAGTATAATAAACTGATGGATGAGCACAAGGTACTTTCCATTGCTACCAATACATCTAGGGGTTTTCCTTCTCCAAAAAGTTCTGGTTCAGATTTTTCAACACAAGATAGAGAAACCCTATCACTAAGAATTCAGAGCTTGAGGTAGGAAGTACAAGTAGAGAAATAAAACACAAAGAAAGAAAAAATGGAGATAGACAAAGTGGCTAATGATATTTTTGATGATGTGTTAAAACATAGAGTAACAAAATTTCTAAATAAAGTTGATAATGTGTGCGATGCCTACAAAAATATTCATGAGGAAAATGTGAAATACTTGCAGGTTCAAAAAGCATTCCAAACTGAGTGGAATAAGTGGAGTGCTAGGGTAGGAACATTGAAAGAAATGATGCCTTAGATGTAGGAAGACCTTGAAGCTCCCACCAACATTCCTAATTTATTGAAGGTCGTTGATTTAGTAAATGAAATCACAACTTTTCATGGAAAGTTGACTGCAGAATAAGTTGAGAATGTTTAGAGAAATGGAACGGAATAGTATGCCCAAGATATTGAATGATAAGGGTGAATTAAAGGAGTTTTCCAAATGGGAGCAATATTTGGGAGAACTTCTTACTCATTCTAAGATGATGTTGAGTGTTGTTGATTATTCTATGTTGAATCTTAACATAGATAATATGACAAAAATAAAGATGAGGATGGACACAATTTTCAAAGAGGCCAAGGTGTTAATTGATGCAAGGTACAACCAACATAACACAAAATTATAGAAGTTGTTGGATATACAATGGCTAGCTGAGGAGGATTACAACACGTGGCTTGAAAATTTTACAGAGTAAGTCTATGTTGAAGTATTGTAAAATGTCGTATCCTCTCCGTAATGAAAATTGATGATAAGTGTGGTAATGTGGATTGGGAAATACAATTTTGGGTCTTAAGTCTACAAATATGGTGAGTAATGGATGGGAGAAATACAATGCATAGCCTAGAAATAGTAAATATTAGGCTTTTGCTAAAGTGTGGATAAAATATTATTTTCTCCCTAGTTTAAATTTGGTTACAAGGATGCAGACGTGGAAGATGTTTTGTCTCTTCTACTTTTCTACACTTTATGGTCTTCTCTCTTTTATGTTTTGTGTACATGAATACAATTTTGGAGCATGTGGATATTGCTACATAAGCCTGAAGATGCCTTTTGGAAGGTGGAATATGAACTCCATCGAAAAATGAAAATGGTTTTTGTCTCATGTAACATTTCCCTCAATTTGGAAATGCAAATATAACTCAAAAGGGAATGTATTTTGTATCAATCCAATTGAGAAGGGACATGTGTACTTTCTAGTCTGAAGCTTGTTTCTCTCCTTCGTTTCTATAAGAAGGAATTCAAGGCCAAAAGTATTGGTTCGTTGTTTTGTATTGATCACAGAAAATTTTGTAAAGGGAATACATAGAACATTTTAAAGTTTTGTCTTAGGTTTTGAGTCAATCAGTCTGCATATGTAATTTTGATAACATTACTAGCAATTGAATACAAAATGGTTCAAATTCAAAACCATTTCTCTCATGTGTACTTGTTTCATGAATTATGAATAATATGATCAAGGATTATCTTATTTATCAAAGATTGTGTGAATGGAAATGCAATAGGAATTTATAAGTAGTGTGATAAGTGTTGTTCTTTAAAAATGATGCAAAATCACATATCAAATTCAATACCATGGAATACAATATAAAATATAGAATATCACAATTTAATGGAATACAATATAAAATATCATCAACTATAGTTTGGAATATGATTCATGGAGTGCAATATAAAATAAAATATCATGAAGTGCAATGATTCACAATTTTGTGGAATACAATATAAAATATCATCAACTATAGTTTGGAACAATGGAAATTGATTCATGAAGTGCAGTATAAATACCTAAAAGATTCTAATTCAATTCCATTTCCCAAATGTAGTCAGGGTCCTGAAAATGGCATTCAACTTGAGATAAACTAAAAGAGTCATCTTGATTCTAAGTCTGGTCTTCATTTTCTTTGGCTTGCATCTGAAATTCAACATTCATTGTGTCACTATCATTTGTCCCACTACCACCACCGCCATTACCAACTTTTTGAATTAGAGTGTTGCACAACCTTCTTCTTTCACATATGGACCTCCAAATTGTGAGTGCCCTTTCAAAAGGAAAATGTGTGACATTATACACAATTCCTTTCATCCTCAAGCAATTTTCCAAATTCTTGTCTAGTTTGTCTCTTAACTTTGATTTCAAAAATGCCAATGAATTGAAAACTCTCTCATTCTCCATCGACCCCAATATCATTGTTTGACATAAATCAACAAGTTTCAAATATTTTGATATTGAATCACACAATATTTCACTATGACCTAAGTTTGTCCAAACCTTTGCTATTGATCCCGATTCACAAGACTTCTCCATACCCATGGATTGAAATTTGTCCACCATACTTGCAAAATTATTACATTTTTTTCTAATCATATTTGCATTTATAATTCCTTCTATTGTTTTCTCATTTTATGTTACACTTTTCGAAAGTGATTGATCAAGATATTTACTTTATCATGAAAAATTTTGGGCTATATTTGTTTACCCAAAATTGAGGATACACAATACCCATGGCTTCAAGTATTTCTTGTCGAAGGAATCTATCATAAATCTCTTGGGAAAGACATTTTGCAATTTCCTTCAAATTATCACTAACAAATTTAACAATGTCATTAAAATTTTCCTTTCTAACAGGTACTTCTTTGCTAGAGTGCCTGGTTGTTGTACAATGGTACATTTCTATCTCAAATACGTGTACACAAATACATAATTATCAGGCTTATTCAAATTAGTAATTTTCTACCAGATGAAATAATTTGGGCTTTTAAAAGTTATATCTAGATATAGATGATCGAGGGTCATGCATGTATGTCTACGTAGTTTGGAATAATCATAAATATACATAGTTCTATCTTGGTATTTTTTCACAAGATTTTTCATTTCATCCAACATGAAGAGAAAATGACTTAAAGTAAAGAGTGTCTCTATATCACTTAACCTATGTAATAGGTTAGGAGCTTTGTCTACTGTGTTGTGATGCTTGTATATTACTCCAATCAAGGATTGATATTTTGAAAGAACTTGTTGCGCTAGTCTGTGTGGGGAGATCCATCTAGTATCAACATCCTTAAGAAGCTTGTTTCCTATTCTTATTCCCTTAGCAAAATTTTTAAATTCCATGAAACATTTGGGACTTCGATAGAAGTATGTGTAGAGCTCATAGACTAGATTTTCAACTTTTGATACTGTAGGAAACTTGCTTACAATTTTGAATGCTAAATTCATTCTATGGGCCATGCAGTGAATGCCAAGCATGTATGGTGCACAAGTATTTTGTAAATTTTTGTAAACACTGCTCCTATGACCTTGCATCACTGCAGCTCCATCAGATCCTACACACACCAACTCTTTGGCAATTGTCAAGTCATCCATACCTATAATTTCATTCAAACAGATTTTGTGATGTTGAATTGCCCTTCATTTTATGAACATAGAGAAGATGAGCTTGGTGGACATGTTGTTTTATAGTATACACATGCATATAGATGCAAGAAGTATTATCTACCATAGTAACTTCATCTAAAGATAATGCAATGAAGTTAGACTCTTTTACTTTCTCCTTTAAATCTTGCTTTTCCACTACAGCAAGACAATTTCCCTATTGCCATCCAGAGGTTACTGACCAATGTGAGCTAGGAAAGTGAGGAACACCCAAAAAAGATAATAAATTAGAATATTTTGGGTAGTCTATCATAGGGTTCCCTCTTGACAAAATATGAAAAACAACACTCATTTGAATAGTTTTTGACATATTTGTTCCTTCCATTACTTTTCCAAATCGAGCCTCAATTGTACCTCAACATGCAACAAACTTTGACATTCTTTGATTATGCTCTTCATATTCTGCGACATACTTAACATGAAGACATTCTTCCTTTGATTTTCATCGTACAACTGATTCTTTCTTTCTATCTATGATTTTTTTCATAAACTTTACCGATATGCTTTTCTATAGTGTCAAGCTTTAGCTACAACTTCTTGTCTCTTTTACATTTCCAACTACAAATCATACATGCATTCTATTGCAATTTCAAAATTGTTTGCTTTCCCCACTGGTACAATGAATGGGTACTTTGACAACCAACCAAGTTAAAATTCCTTGTCATTTCCCACTCACGCCCCACTTTTGATTTTCCTTTTTACCAACATCATCCTGATCCAATTCAATTATCTCATTCTAGCTAGCTAGGGTATTTCTTGGAACATCTTATGTGGTATTTCCATCCTCATTTGACTTGTTTAACTCAATGACAATCTCACCTTGACCTTCCAATGGCAGTGAGGTATTGTGGATGCCTTCTTCATTAATATTTGGTGGAAGAGTTGATGATGTAGCTCCATCTTTATCTGATGGATCATAAGCATTGCCAATTCCAAAGTAATATTGTATGGTACCTCTACGTTTTGGGAATTTTGATGGCCTCCCATTCCCTTCACCACCTTGAGGAGTCTTACCCTTGTTGCACTTGCTGCTCGACATATTGATCTCTCACTTTGAATAAAAGATGGTAAAAAATGTCTTCTTGTTTAAGAAGGACAGAGAATATCGATAATTCATAATACTAATAGATCCCATTCCCTACTCAATATCATCTTTAAGATTGAAGCAAGAATGGAAAAGAGATAAAAAAATCTTACAACACTATGAAGAAATGATCACTCACCTTTAAGTTTAGGTTTTCACTGGCTTGCTATTCGTTAATGCGAGAATGTTTGTGTTGTAAGTTTGTAACTTGCCTATGATCAACTTCAAGGTTCCAAGTCCAACTTTTGAATTGAGAACTGAACAAAATGTCTAAGAATAAATGGTAGTTTCGAGTGTATTTATATCAATCCATATTTGGAAAATTCCGCAGGATTTTTAAATGGCATATTAAAAATTGGGTGAATCCCGCATGATTATACAACGATACATTGCAATTTTCAAGGTGATTATGGCCCTACAATTAGCATGGAGGTGTCATGACAATTGGTGAAATGTGTCCTCAAATGTAATTATTTTTTAATTTTATTAGCGAAATAGGTCCTCATAAGCAACTATTTGTAAATTTTAATTGGTGAAATGGGTCTTGATACACTATTTTAATAGTATTAGCGAATATGTAGGTGTTTTATTACATGCTTCCGGGATTCCAGACGAAAATATTAATCGGTCCATTTGAAATGCGTGGTTTGTTATGGAGAATTTGTTACTTAAATATGCCTCATAAAAAAATCGATGGCGAATGGACATGCATTGGACCAATAATTCATAAAATTCGAGTGATTTGGCCACCCTGTTGGGTGTGATTAATTCACCAATTTTGACTTGTCCAATATCTAAAATTCACTAATTAGTGAAGATTCGCTACTAAAGTTTTCCCTGAAATGTTATTAATTATTTTTATTGGTCCAAATGTTATTGTGGTGTATGTTGCATATGGAATGCAATTCCAGCTCTTAAGCGGTAAAGATCTAATTAAATCTTACTTAAATAAATTAAATATATTCTAATTAATTAAGGTCCCTTTTAAAGCAAGTCGGTCCTTTTTGCTATGTGTCTACATGGTGCAACATTTTGAGAACAATAGGTTTGATAGCTTTTGCACATTGCACGATTGGTGAAGAGATGGGTAGTATAATAATAATATAATATATAAATTCATATGTAGTATAATAATCCAATTAATTCTATTATAATATTATAATATATTATTATATAATAATCATTATAACATAAAAAAAAAAAAATCAATATTATTAATGATATTATCAATATAATTAATAATATACTATTATATTATATAATGAATCATTTCTAATATTTCAAATAGAAAAATTAAAATAAAAAAAGTTTATGTTAAAATTATATGATAATATAAATAATCATTTTTTATACTAATATATTTTCAAATAATATTAAATAAAAAATAAATATTATAATAATATTGTAATAAAAATTATAAATATGTGATGTCTATAATATTCAGAATAAAAAATTTATAATACTAAAAGTTTATATTGATATTAAATCATAATATAAATAATCATATTTATAATATTATATTTTATAAATTATTTTAAACAAGAAGTAAAATATTATAATAAACATTAATAATAATATAATATTAAGTATAATATATATTAATATATTAATTTAGTAATAAGTATTATAAGATATTATAAGTATATATTTGAACAAAAATAAACTATTATAATATATAATATAATAATATGATACAAAAAGGGGTAGAGGGCCTAGTTTGATTGGCTAAAACATCCTATTGTAGGCAAGAGGTCACGAAATCTAGTATCGCTCCCATCGCCGTAGTATCAGAGGGTGTGTCATGCTAGCGTCATCCGTCATGTGAAAAAAGTTTACCAAGCACATTGTAGTTTATAAGGGGGCTACCTAATTCTTGCAATTTTGTTAAATATGATACAAAAAATTTAAATTAACATTAATTGTAAATGTGTATATGATTTGGTTGCAATGATTCTTCAAACCACGGTTTCATTGTCTTAATGCAAAAGGAAAGTGCAATGAGCAATGGTATGTATTTGATTTAAGCACATGGCACATGGTCCTTATGGAGAGCAGTTTCAAATTATGACGACATTAATAAATCACGGTGTGTGATAGTCACTAGGATATGAACATGTATAGACATTATTTCTAATGTTGATCCTAATCTTTGATAGATTCCTAATTATAAGCATAATCGTAACTGTAAACAGAATTAGAATCTGTAGTTCTAATAATTATGTATTATGGATTTGTTAAAATATGTAAGTTTTAAAATGGCATTATGTATTTGTTTTATGAACTTTTAAAAATATAAATTAATTATTTAAATAATGATAATAAATTATTTTAATATATCACTATATAAATATAATATTTAATATGTGAGTATGTTAATTCAATCATTTTTTTTTATAGAAAGAAGTGAATAAACTACATTAATTGTATCATAATGTATTTAGTGGTCATTTATTTATGGTTTATATTGATAATAGATGGGATCTATATCTGGGTAGTGTATTGTATTTATCGTGTGGTAACTTTGTTAATGATTGAGGATAGGAAATTTGATTATATTTCTTTTCTAATTTCGTGGGTTGCAAAGTGTATTAGATTGGGTGGGATTTTAATTTTAAGTGTTATAACGGCTTGCACATATTTGATGAATGTGTTTCTAGAAGGAAGATGTTTTTAGTTGGTTAATATTATGGTTTGAGTTGAAGGGTTAGAATTATGTTGTTGTTACAGTTATAAATTTGTTTTGATTATCTAGTAGGAACTATGATTTAATTTAATTAGATAATTGGTGGGAAGAGATTTTGCATTTATATAGTTTGTTTAGTTATATTAAATATAATATATTGAGTATATGTTGTAGATATATTTTGTGCGGGTTAGTTCATCGATAGCAATGAGGGAAATGATATCAAATTTGGTAGGTCAAAATTGTAATTAGTATTACTATTTGCATGTGTGAATCCAGGTAAGGGGTAGAAAAGAATTTGGAGGATTAAATCATTGGTGTCGCTATTGAAGTTATGCACTTGAAAGATTGTATCGGTGATCTTGTATGATTATTGATATTGTGTGATGATGATTAATATAATATTTTTTAGCTTTGTACTATACAATATAGTAGTTTTCTTGTATTAGAAAAAGACAACGAAATTATGGTGCACTACATTTTATGGAAATTTGAGCATAGTATTTTGGTTTTCTCGAGATTGGTACAAAGCCTACAATAATTACAAAAGGGGATAGATGAGAATGTATTTATTGTATACATTTTTTAGCAAATGCATGTAATAATTTGAAGGTTTAGAAAAACTTGTTGGTGGAAATTTTATGCTTTTAGTTTATAGGAATGATTACAAATGGAAAGTGTGTATTTTTCAAGACTCTTTTGGTAGTTGCAATCAGATTGAAAAAAAGGAAAGTAACTTTAATTATTGTCAATTAAGGTGGGGATTGCATTACTAATTTTATGATGATGGGAAATATTTAAATTGGTGATAGTGAATGTTTGGGAAGTTGCATGGGGCACAAATATTAATAAATATTGTTCTCAATCATAGAATGAATTTAAAATTTATATAAATGAAAAGCATATTATAAATATTCTTCAGAATTGAAAAGGCTAAGCTTGTAAGAAAGCTAAGAAGATTGGGTAACAGAGTAGAGTAGTTTATTGTAAAAAAATATTAAGTATATTGTTACTTGATTGGAGTTATAGCTATTTTCAATTTGTGATATGTGTGATAGAAATTAGGATGGCGAGAGAAGAACGTAGTTCAAGTTAGGATCTTGCAGTGGAGGTAAAAGATAGAAAATCCTATGCTTCTGCTCCTGCTTGCCCAAACTTGATTGTTGGGAATGTAATAGATGTTAAAAAAGGATATAGTAAAGATTCACCATTAGTGTTTGATTTTGTTGATGATTTTTTTGGCCTAATATTATTAAATAACCCCAAAAATTTGGGAGAAAGAGCACATGCACAAATGTTGAAGAAGGTGAAAAATGGTGAAATAGATAGCCTCATATTAGATATGGACATAGATTATTGCTCTATGCATGGTTCTAATGGTTCATCCATGTCCTAAATTAGTTTCTATTTTTGCAAACTAATACGATCGAAATACCAGAAGGATTACAGGGAAAGAGATTAAGGTAATAATTGATGCAAATGCAATAAGGGAGATGTTTCAAATAGAATTTATTAGTGAAGTGGATTTTTGTACTTATACAAATTTGCAAAGACTTTGGCAAAGTAATGATAACCTGCTTGGTTTCCTCTTTCCTTGCATGTGAAGCCCATGGAGGATTTAAATAAATTTTCATCCGATGAAGGTTCATCATTGGGAAAAGGTATTTCTAGACCTAAGTGAATGGTTGTTTGGAGAGAATCCAAGAACAACTAGTTTTGGTGATATAACTAGAATCTTTTGCGGAGTACATTGCATACCTCAGCAATCATGTGTTGATCTATAATTTCATGGGGATTCATCTCTCTTTGCCATTTTTGGAATCTTGGGCTCAGAAGATTTAGAATCCTGAAGGGGATATGGAGATAAAATTGGCTATGAACAATTATTTCTTAGTTGTGTTTACATGCATGGCGAGTCGAAATAGGGATTTTGAAGGTGGGCCTTATTTCTTCAATTATATTGTTCACTTCATGAAACCTTGGCATATGGATTTCAATGCGGCTAAGGAACTTCCCTCAAGGGTTCCCATCTAGGTTTATCTTCTGAATTTCTTTGGAGTGTTGGAGGAGTGATATCCTACATATGATCACTCTTCTCCTTAGCAAGTAGATTAGTCCAGCTTAGAAAATTTTGGACCAAAAGGTAATTTCTTATGCCTGTATCTATATTGAAATTGATTTGAATAACCATTTTTCCAAACTTGATGGAGATATGCTTTGTGGATCTGTGTCTTGGATTCAACAACTAGACTATGAAACTCTCCCCTTCAAGTGTCATTTTTTTCATGAGTATGGGCATTTGTAAAGGAACTAACCTTGGTTTAATTAGTCAGCTAGTGCAACTAATGCTAATTCCAACTTGACTCCTAACAATGATAAAGGGAAGGCCCCTATGGTTGATGGGGAGGCAGACAAGGAGGGTTTCATCCCTGACAAGCCTTGTAATAAAGGGAGAGGTCTAAAGATAACTTTGAAGGAAAAACAATATGATGGGGTATTCAATCAATTTGATGTTCTAGAGGACTTAGTCTAAGAGGAGGAGTGCCCTGTAGTGATTCCTTCTGGTGGGGGGTCCTTGGGACTGGATTTTTCAAGTGACAAAGTGAATGATTTTCCAAACTTACTTCTAGGAAAATTATAGGTTGATCTAATTGTTATAGATGCAACTTCTAAGATATTGGTTGGTCTAGATCAAAGTGGACTAGTGGTCTTGAATGGGGTTGATGCCTTGAAGGATCTTGTCTCTTCTCAACCTAAGGATGTTTTTGATAGTGGGAAGAGTAGTGGAATTGTGCATGTCTTGGGTTTTCAGCAAAAGTGTCTGAAAAAGGGACCTTAGGAGAAACCTTCCAAGGTAGCTCACAAGAAGGATATGAAGAAGGTGAAGTTGCTTGGTGAGAATTTGGTGGATTCAGAGTTGGTGAAGACCATTGACTCCTACTTCTTGCAATCTCAGAAATGATTATTATTTATTGGAATGTGAGGGGTATGAATAGCATCCCTCGATAAAAGGCTATTCAAGATATGATTGGTACTCAAGGTCTTGATATGGTTTTCCTTTAGGAAACTAAGTTATCTGTATATGGTATGTTGAATAAATCTCCTAGCATCTGGTCTCATGGTTTTCTCAATGTGTTTGGGCTCATCGTAATTTCACAGGGGGGTGGCTTATTTTTGGGATCCAAGGAAGATTTCTCCTCTTTGGTGGTGTTCAAGCCATTTGGCTCTGTTTTTGGTTGCTTCTAGTCTAGATTTGATTAAAACCTGCCTCTTCACCAATGTTTACGCTCCTACTGATCTTTATGGTAAATCTTAGTTGTGGGCTCATGTTAGATATGTCATATATTTGGCTCCCTTATTCCCATGGATGGTGGCAGGGGACTTTAATGTTGTGTCTTGTCTTGAGGAAAAATTGTGGTGGGAATGCCAAGCTTGATCAGTCTACTTGCCTCCTTAGGGATAATATTGATTTTCTAAATTTGGTTGATATAAATCCAAATAATGATATTTTCACTTGGAATAATAGGAGATGTGGGAAGAATGATATATCTGAGAGGTTGGATCATTTCTTGGTTTCCTACTTTTGGGTGGGGGATAGGTGGTCTACCAACTCAAATATTTTGAACTGGAAAGGATCAGATCACTAGCCGATTAAGCTTTCTGCTATTGCTTCCAAAATCCATAAGAACCCATCTTTCAAGTTTCAACTCATGTGGTTGCAAGATTCTTCTCTTCATGACCTTATGGTTGATTGGTGGCATCAAGGGAAGCTTGCTCAGGGCTATGTATTCCTTTGTCAAAATATTACAATATGTGAAGTATATAAGCTTAAGAAGTGGAACAAAAAGTGTTTTGGAAATCTTCACCTTAATAAAATGTCAGCTCAATCTTTTTTAGATGCCATACTCACCAAATTTGGGATCATGGTCTTAGTAATGCCTTGATTAGGGAAGATTCATTAGCTATTAAGGATCTAGAGGAATGGGAGCTATAGGAGGAGATCTTTTGAAAGAAAAAGTATCAAGTTGACTAGCTTCTGGAAGGGGATTGAAATACAACCTTTTTTCATAATTCGATCAAAGCTAGAAGGATGGGAAAACTTATTCACTCTTTGGTGTTGTCGGAGGGGTTACAATCTTCTTCTATGGCTGAGATTTCTAGGGAGGTTGCTCGGTTCTTCTCAACTTTATTCACTGAGGACTCTCTTCCTATTGGTAGTGAGGAGAATGCTATTTTGGATTGCATTCCTCCTTTAACTTCTAAAGAGATGAATGTGGCCCTCATGTGCCCTATTCTACTACCTAAGCTAGAAGAGGTTGTGTTTCAAATGAAAAAGGTAAAGCCCTGAGCCCAGATGGTTTTCCTATTGAATTCTTCCATGATTTTTGGGAAATTATTAAATTGGACCTCCTTGAGGTGGTTCAAGAGTCACAGTGTAATAAGTAGATGTTGTGTGCTATGAACTCTACTTTTTTGGCTCTTATTCCTAAAAGTGAGGGAGCTAATTATTTGGATTAATTTAGACCCATCACTCTTTGTAATGTGGTTTACAGAATTATCACTAAACTAATTGTTGAAATACTTAAGCCTTGGCTTAACTCTTTGATCTCTATAGAACAAGGTTGTTTTTTGGTTGATAGGAAAATTCTTGATAGGATTGTGACAACTATTGAGGTCATTTATTATAAGGAAACTTCAAAGGAGAAATCCATGTTCATCAAACTTGACATGACAAATGCTTATGATAGGATCAGATGGGCATTCTTATAAAAGGTTCTTCGGGCTTTTAGTTTTGATAGGGAGTGGATTGATTAGGTGACGAGTTGTGTTACTTCCTCATCCTTTTTTGTTCTTATTAATGATGATCCTTTAAAGTTGTTTGGAACTTCCAAGGACCTTTTTCAAGGGGATCCTCTATCTCCCTACCTTTTCATCATAATGGCTAAGGGGTTGGGAAGATTTATCAAGTCTTGAGATAGTCAAGGTTTGATTCAAGCTAGAGTTTGGGTGGTAGGTTGCATCCTTACTCTCACTTTCAGTTTGTGGATGATGTTTCCTTGATGGGTATGGCCATAATTTAGGAGGAAATTATCTTAAGGAAAGCTCTAGACATTTATTTGAGTACTTTTTGGAAAAATATCAATGAGGATAGGTCCTCAATATTATTCTTTAACACTCCTTGTCTTTTTCAGAATAGGATTGCTCAAATTATTCAGTTTGAGATTTCTTCTCTCCCTTTTTATTATCTTAGGATTTCCATCTCGGTGGGTTCTCAGCTTAGAGATCTTTGGCAAGATGTGTTTAATAAGTTTCATAGGAGGGTAAGTCATTGGACTTGTCAATGGCTCTCATTGGCTAGGTGCATAACTATTTTGAAATAGATGATTTAGGCCCTTCCTATTTATATATGTTTTATGTGCATTGCCCCTCAATGCTTTGTTAAGGATTTTGATGCCCTTGCTCATCAATTTTTGTGGGTTGGTAATTTTTCTTCTTTAAAATGGAGCCTCATCAAGTGGGATTCTATATGCATGCCAAAGCAAGAGGGTGGTCTTTGGCCCAAGCTTGTTGTTGATTGGCCAGGTCTTAGCTTCTAAGTTATATTGGTGTTGGTGTACTAGCCAAGATCAAGATTGCGCTAAGATTCTTACTATTAAGTATCTTTGGGGGTGAGTGTAGTGGATGTGCCTCAGTTTAGCCTTTTGGGGAGGGGGTCCATGATTTGGGATACTCTCAAAAGAGGGGTGAATCTCATTAAGTAGGGTCTCTTTTGGATTTGCAATAGTGGATTTGATGCCCTCTTTTTGCATGATTCGTGGGATGGTCATCCCCCCATCTTGACTATGTATCCTCATATTTTTCCCCTCTATAACAATTTTCTTAATTTTGGTTGGAGCAGGGTGAAATATTTCAAATAGGTGCAGGCTTTGGGACAGGTGGAGGTGGTGCGTCTGAAGGATCCATAGGAGTGGTTGTCGAGGGGATCTGAGGAGGATCGTCTAGAGCTTGCTAGAATTTGCAATTTTATTTCTAGGAAGGATATTTTGGATTGGGGTTAGGGATAACTATAAGAAACCCCCCTCCTTAGAGAAGGTGTAAAATCATGGTGAATCTTGTATACTTCCCGATAAAAATATTAATTTTAGTAGTGAATTTTTTTCATTTTTTGGGAAAAAAATAATCTCCATTAGCAAATCTTTTCTAATCACTAGAAGTCTGTGGAAAATCCTAGCGAATTACAAAAAAAATTAACCAAAAAAATATTTTTATTGGCGATTAAAATTTATTTTCAAACCTAGAAAATATTTCCATTGGTGAATTAAATTTGTTTTCAAAATAGAAAAAATAATTTTGTTGGAGATTAAAACTTTTTTTCAAACCAAAAAAAAAATCATTAGCAAATTGAACCTATTTTCAAATGATTAAGAAAAAAAATTGGTGAATTAAACATAATCTCAAACTAATAAAAAAAATTCAATGGCGAAATGTCAGTGCAAATAAATATAAACATGACCGTTCGATGAATCGATTAAGTTGGTTTTTTGGTTTGCACGAATCAAGCTAGTAGTGGCACTGGTGAACCATAAATAAGGATAGTGATAGTGGATAGTTTCATAATGGTTTTCATTTTTTAGGGTTAATAAGGATTCAGGAAGAAGAAGTTGTGGTATTATTGGGGATACTCTAAATTCTCTTGCCTCCAATTATGTAGTTATAGAGTAAAAGACCAATTTCCTTCAAGTTCAGAATGGGTGGAATTGGAAAGATGTTGATTTGGTTGACCTGACTTCTCATACATGTTTTGAACCAAGATGAGGAGCTCTGATGGAGATAAGTGTTATCCCAATGCATGGAGGTTGTAGGTAGAAGATGGGAGCAATTTTACCACCCCTCATCTTCTGCATGATTTTGGTTCTCAAAGGGGATAAGTACATTTTGTATCTTCACAGCTCCTAGTTCCCCAGCATTGTCGGCCAGGTGAGTCCCTTGCATTTATTTTCAAAGACACATTTGTATTACATTGTCACCAATAGAAGCTTTGGAATCATGCATTTATTTTTAGTTTCATATTTGTATTATGTTTTCACTAGTAGAAGCTTGGAAATTGGAATCAATTTGTAATCCATTGTCATGAGCAATAGCTTGGAATAAATTGTGTCTATGTAAAGTGACATATGTTATTTATACAAAACAAGAGCTTTCCTACTCTACAGCTACTCATCTTTAAAATGATATGTAATAATGCGACATTGTAATTCAGTTGTAATAAAATAAATGGTTGTGTTGTGTTACTCTATGTTATCCATTTACAATAAAGAGTTATTTTATGAGTTCAATGTCTATGAATCTATTCAAATCATTTTTTTTTCCTTGAATAAATTAAGTATTATCTATTTACAAAATAATTGCATGTAGATTTAAAAGTAAAACACAAAGCAATACAAATGAAAAAAGAAAGTTTTCATCAAATTGACAAAAAATATTATAAACACTAAAAGTTGTCACTCTTGTTAGGGTTTACCAAAATGTTATTGATTTCTAATTTTTTGTTGGCCTTCTCCCCCAGTTCCCAGTATCATTATTCATTTTATTAAGTCCTCTACAATGTTAAGTTTCGGCCCCTTGGACTTGATGTCAATCCTATTGCATTAAATTTTAAAACACATGTTTATTATTTATATCCTAAATTACTCAACCGTTTGATGAAAATTTGATCTATGGTTGTAGTTCCATTCCGAAATGAAATGTACAGAGCGCTAGGCTTTCGAACTTAAACCTCTAGAATCACCCTTTAACCATTAGATTTACAAAGATCAATGGTTTAGAATTTGTTGTCAATGTAGGACTAAATGGCTTGTTTAAATGCTCTCAGCCATGTACTAATTGTGTAGTCTAGAAGCAACACGTAGACGTTTCAGTTTCATTCACTTTAATGTTAAAAAAAAAACTTTCTACTACTAAATGATTTTATTTTTAAGTGAGAGGGTCAACACATGGGGAGATTTCAGTCTTTAATTTGCTCATTGCAGTACACCAACCTGTTCTAGGTTCCACAGTTCCACTTCCAACAAAGCAATTCCAATAACTTAATTTCCATGACTATCAGAATTAATCATTTCAAGAATTAAAATATGGGTAAGTGAAAGAATTCATGTGGCTACATTTCATCATTTGACGTTTCTTAAAATCTTATTTTGTCAAACTTTAAATTTTGGGTTTAGGGTTGAGAGACGTAAGAATTAAGAAAAAATAAGGAGGACTAATATGGAATTCACAATTTCACATTGTATAAGCATGTCTACCACCAGTACCACTAGAGCAATGTTGGATAAAAAATACATTATGCAAAATTGCTTAAAACCCTAGGTTTCACTAATGAATACCATGATATTTATGATCCTAAAACCTATGGTAGGCATACCTCAGAACATAGATTTTCATCTCAAAATAAGGTTGCAAAGAAAATGCAAGTTAACAGTATTAGTGTGTCGTAGGTAATTGGATTAGGGCACATGATGTTACATGAGGTTTTCCATTGCCCAGAATTTATCGTGTTTTGTGCCCAAAATTATGATGATAACAAAAGAGAAATTGTTAATAAAGATAGCAAAGAAGAATTGTTATCCATTAATGTAAAAGATCTTGGAAAAATGTTGGGGTTTACAACCGAAGAATTCAGAAATGTCCACATTGACCTAGAAAAGCTTGCTAGTGATTATGAAGTAGTGGATGAAATGGAGAAAAAATCTTTCTTAAATAAAATAGTTAAGGATAGAAATAAATTGAAAGGTGATCATAAGCCTCCTTATGATTTGGATATTTTTAAACCATAGGTTCAGGATACTATTTCCATGCTAGCATTTTTCCTCATATTGGATAGCAATTTGGAAGTGGGTGCAAGCCTCCTTGAAATCGTATATAATATCCATTATGGTGTTCCACATGTCAAATATAATTTTATTGAGCACATTGTAGAATCCATGCATAAACAATTTTTAATGATTAAAGGAGGTTCTACCAAGACATTTAGGTTCACAACCTACTTGTGTTATCTTTTTCTATTCAACTTTAGAGGAATGTTTTAGACAAATAAGCTTCAGATTCATCCCTATAGTAATTCTCAAGAAAAGAAAATGGCTCTAGTATATGAATGGACCACTAAGATAAGGATGAATGATTCTAGAAGGAAATATAGTCATTTTTTAGACTACTTTTTGGCTTCATTACATCAATCAATTACAAATACCTCAATGCCTAGATTGCTTATGTCATGTAGAAACTGCATTCAACTAGGCAAAGAAATACAATTGGCTGATTGGTACTTAATGGAAGAATATATTGTGCTAAGATTTTATGGATCAGGAGTATAGCCATACAAACTTCCAATACATGTGGCAGAAAGGGTTTTTACATTCGAATATGTAAGGTAGATGCAGAGTACGGATGAGCTACACTTTGTCGATCAGTAAAAGAAGACCTTATTTCCTTCTTTACCTTTTTCATGTGGAGGGTTCACATTCGAGAGAAACTAATTTAGTGTGGCACATAATCTTTTGATTTTTTTTTATTTTGATGATATCTTTCACTGGTAGTATGATCCATGTGACACCATTAAATCAATGATTGTTCTCAATAAGAATGTTGCAAGTAGAATTCAAGATCAAAGTAAACCCTTGCTTGAAAACTTGAGAAACAAGGATTCTTGGGATGAGGTCAAAATAGAAATGGAGAAAAGTGTTGTTGAGAATGGTATTTCTTTTGAACAATTGTTAGCATAAATTATGGCATTGCATCGAAAGACAATTAGGCGGTACAACATTTTTTATGAAAAATTTCATAAACCATCAAGTAGAGTAAAAATACCAGATTCTCTAGAGAAGTAAGTTATAGATAAAAATTGGTCACAATCAAAAATTACTTCCTTTTGGTCTATGAGGAAGGAGCTAGGTGATCCAAGAGCTCTTGTAGAGTATGGAGATAACGAAAAAGATCATGAGTTTAGCGATTTGTGGAATATAAAGCATCCAGATGAACAAGAAGATAAAGAAAGTGATGATGAATTTAATGATGATAGGGAAGAACAAAGCCATGCTAATTTCAAACTTGGTTTAAGTGAGGCTACAAAAGAAGCATATACTTCAGGAGTAGCCATAGCCCAAAAAATGGGTTATGAAGGTGGTCCTTTGGGGTCCCAAAGACAAGGCCCTTGAAAGGTAAAAGATGTAGAGCATAGAAAACCAGTTGATAATTTTTTCCTTGGGATTGGAGGTGAAAATTAGACCTAGGGCATACAATTCAATTTGTTAGATCTTTAAATCCTCATTCTCATGGTCAGATACAATCACAATTAGGACATGCCCATGGTGGAGAGCTTAGTGCAACTGGTACTGCCACTGGTGGCAATGTAATGGGTAGTGGTACTAGTAATGGTCACCATGTGCTACAACAACAAATTACACACAAGAGGACAACAATAAAATATACCACAGAAACACTAGGTGATCAAGGCATATAGAAGACGCAAAGGATTTTGACAGGTCCAAGTCACACTACCAGTGGATCCACCACAAAGGAGTTATTTCTAGGCACTCCCCCATTACCATTTAGTCTAGCTATAACATCATTAGCAACTGCAAGTACTCCTATTCCTTCACCATTCAAGCATTCCATTGTTCCTGGGTCCCTAGGTTTTGATTACATTGAAGAGTTTAAAAATAAATCAGACTTGAATAAAAAATAAAAGAAGCAACTAATGGAGAGTGTGTTTTTTGTAACTTCAAAGCCTGCAACAATCATGGTATTTCCCACATTTGACACAAATAAAGAAATCATGGAGTACACAATTCTTGTTTCCACAATTCAAAACAAACCAACAAATCAGATGGCTTGATCTGAATTCCAGGTGAACAATATTCAATTGGATTTTTTTGGACTAGGAAATACTGAAAAAATTAATGTATCAAAGAAGAACAGTGAATTGGTGTACACATCATTGCTAAAGCAAGATAGAGAGAAAAAAGGTTGCAAACTCAAATTGAAAAGTTACAGGAAAACCTATCAAATGAGAAAGCAAAGAGGAAAGCAGCAGATAACAAGAGCAATGAATTAGAAAAAACAATAAAAAAATCTACCTCTACATCAACAAGCAAGTAGGATAAGCAGAATGAGATTAAAGTGAATGAACTAAAGCAAAGGCTAGATGAGAGCAGCAAAAAATATGATGAGGAAAAATCCACTTCAAAAAAATTAAGACTAAGCATTGCTAATGGAAATGCACAATGGGAAAAAAAATTGGAGAAGGAGAGAAAAAGAAATGAAAGATTGGAGGCAGAGTTGATGGAAGCAAAAAATGAAATTAAGTCTTGTCAAAATAAGTTATTTGCATTTTGTAGAGAAACAATGAGGCATATGAAACAAAGGATATGAGATGAAATAATGAAAAAGGATTGATCATTTGTGTGACATGATTCAATTGATTGATACTATCAAACAACATCATAAGAATTTCAACAAATATTTAGTGGACAACAAAAATGTGTTGGCATTAGAAAAATCTGCAAATCAAATTAACCAAACAGTCTACAAAGCTAGTGACAATGTTTTGAAATCAAAAGGGATTACTAATTGGATTTCTACATCAATGACATTGTCCTCTATCATTGAAAAGTGTTTGAGAATGCGTGGAACAAAGGAATATTTGCATTTGGTTGCAGAAAAGATGAAGAAGGTGGATGAAAAGGTAAGGAACTTCACAGAGCTTAATTTTCCAGAGGCTTTTGACACAAATGAGCGATTCATTGGAAAAAAATGATTTCAAAAAGAAGATGGAGGGTGAAAAGAGATTGATTAGGACTAGTTTCCTCATAACCCAGATGTGGTGAACTATTTGGATTCCATCAAACCATTTCTAACCTTGAATGCAAAATTGACTTAAGAATCCAAGATAGGTTCCAATTTTAATCATGAATTGTTAACAAATCTTCAAGTCAAATAGCATCAGTTAGAACAAATGACAATTCCACCACCTAAATAGTGGAAGTTCAATGCAATGCTAGAGGAAGAAAACAATTTATCTCAATCTCATCTAACAAAACTCATAACATTCTTTGTTTGTTCTCTCATTTCAAGTTCACCTTTCTCTTCACAAACGCTTGCTTCAACACACCAAAATAGAAAAAAAAAACACAAACCACTTCTTGACCCTTAAAAACACATCCAATCACCCAAATAACCCTAGGAAGCATAGAGTTAAATTGCAAAACCTTAGATTCAATCACTTTTACAGATTAAAAGTCATAATATTGCATCAAATATTAAAACCCTCATTCAAGCACAAATTTTCATCAAGCAAGCAAGGGTTTATTGAAACTAGTCCTTCCAAACCTCAAGTCACCTTGAAAGTGCTAAAAAATCCTTGTAATATACCTTCAAATTACATCCAAATTTATTTCCAACCTCAAATACTTTAGCTTTATCAAAACCCTACATGTAGCCAACAATTTTGAACCAAAAACCCAATAAAATTTACTAAGGACAGCCAAGGGCTTCTTCAAAACTCATCCAAATCTTCTTAAAAATCAATGAAACAAATGTTAAATCATTCTTAACCTTAAAACAGACCTTCATGCAAGTTTTTACCAATTTCTAATGGTTAAAATGAAAGATATGCAATTTTTATTGCTTGTTGCCTTGTGCAAATCTGAATCTACTTGCAACAAAACAGCAGAAAATGTTTCAAAAATAACATAAAATCATGTGAAACTTATGATTTTACATTCAATTCTTAACCACCCACCCTTCAAACAATGGATGGATGGTATAAATAGATGTTAAAAATTAATTTAAATCAGCTCCAGCCACCTACAATGACCTTTTACATGACTTGACCCTTAGTATTCCCATATTTGTATTTTTGCAAGTTTGCATTACAATTTTTGACAACTTTTTACACTTTTTGCAATATTTGATAAATGGATTCAAATCAACTATCTAAGACCTATAACTTGCCTAATTTTTCCTCTTGGGCCTTATTACAACAATAAATTAACAATAATAAACCAAAATATTAGTATTGTAGACCTCTTTTGACAACATTTTTTCATTTTTTGCAAATTGGGTACAATGACCTTACAACCTATCTAAGCATTCATCAAATGACTCAAACACCTTGTAATGGTCTTGAAAGACCTTATTAAATGACCCCTAATAATTCCTAAACTATTTTTTACATATTGGCCTCATGGAGGCATATAGTCCATTAGGTGATCATGCACCAAAGTTGCTAGAAAAGGTGATGCATTTGATTTTTGATAATATGAGTTTCCAAGTTCCAACTCAGATTTATGCAGAGTTGTCTTTGAGAAATATTTTTCATTTTAAATTCCTCTATGTATTCCTTGATTTTATAATCAATAAAAAATCTCAAATTCATACTTCAATAATGTGTTGATGTTCAATTATCTATATTATTTATTTTATCATTTGAAGAAAAAGTTTGGTAGTGGTTTCAACTACTAGATACACATTAAACGATTGTTGATGTTCATTGTTGTATATGCTACTAATAATATTTTTAATATTTTATCAAGCATTGAGTTGAGTGATGAATCTTTGAGTACATGTTCAAGTTTTACTTTTAACATAATTAAATTATGAACTATAAGGTGAGTTTAATTCCAGGCATCCATAATCTTAGTGAAATTGCATTACAATTCACACATCAATACTCAATCTCCATGACTACTTATCAGATCCAATAAGAATTTATATGAATTCATGCTTTAATCAAGGTACTGTAACTGGTTCATTAAACCAGAGCCAAAATTCAAACATACATTGATGAATAATGACAAAGAAGACTAATGAAAGATCATTGATCAAATTTCATTAATAATTCATGTAAAATGTTACAGCTCGGGAGACAATAGACTCAAAATAAGGGAGAAAAAAAAGCTTAGGTGCTAGTCCTTCGAGTTTTATAACCTTGTCACGAAGTTCTAAATTTTCACAACTTCCCAATTCCCTGACCTTGTTCACTTTGTTGAGTTACAAGTCTTTGTTGGTAATCTGTGTAGTCAATGGAGGATGGGAGAGTTATTTCAATATTGAAAGATAAAGGTGAATTTCATGCATACGTAATCTTTGAGTTATGGTGTGTGGATTTATTCTACTTTTGCTGAGTATTTTTCTAGTGGATTACCTATATTGGAATGATAGATTTTTGGTTAGTTTCATTGTTATGGTTACTATCACTTAAAGTCACAGTTTTGGTGCTTTTCCTAACCTTAGTCGCTAGTCCTCCGAGTTTTATAACCTTGTCATGGAGTTCTAAATTTTCATAACTTTGCAATTCCCCGACTTGGTTCACTTTGTTGAGTTGCAAGTCTTTGTTGGTCATCTTTGTAGTCGGCGGGTCAAAGGTTTCAAAAACTTTGAAACTTCAAACTTTGGTTCTAAGGTTCCAAGTTTCAGTGACCACACGACATTATGGACTTATCTTGGCTTTCAAAGGCGTTGTCAGCTCATGGAATGCTATGTACGAACTAACCTTGAGTTGTATTTTTAGGAATTTCAAAAAGCATGCAGGTTTAGAGGCTATCTTTTCAAGGAATGAAATTGAATGCAAAATTTAATGTGCATCCTATCAAAATAATGACATAAGTGGGTGGTAAAGTTGTACTCATTCATTTAGCCTGCATTCTCATTTTTTTCCAATTCCAGTACTTCTCAAGTGCAAACATTCTATCTCCACAAATTTATGCTCATGCAGAGTGGAATTCAAAATCACTGGTCTTGTGTGAGGGACATTGAAATTGGGAAATTAAATTTGGAGGAGTTTTTGGTGCACCTGGATCAAAGGGAGAGAACAACACTAGAAGATAAAGTTTTACAGAGTAGTTTGGCATACATGGGAGCTTTTCTTGAGGCTACACAAAGTGTCGACCTGGTGATTGCGTGCGCAAGGGGATACATTCCAGAGACTCTAGAGATTAGAGTTGTGTATAGGTCAGTCATTGCAAGAATTACTCCTGAAGTCATTTACTGCGCATTAAGAATTCTAGAGAGGGAAACTGTAGAGGAAATGTCTGTAGTTGTTGGTGATGAGTTTTTTAGAATGAATGAGGAATGGTGCAAAAATTCCATTGTGAGGAATTGGTTGAAGTCTGAGAAAAAGGGTAAGTCTCAGTTTCCCTCAAAGCTTAAAAAGGTTCATTTTAAGGATGAAATTTCATATGCTATCACCTTGCTACATTGTGTGGTTGGTAATGCATATTCAAACTCTTTTGAATTTTAGATGTGTCATTTTATTATGTTGATTTGTTGTGAAAATAAATTCATTGACTGGGCTGAGATTATTAGTTATCATTTAAATGAGCAATTAATAAATTTTTGGCAAACTGTTACCTTCCACATGTGCTCATACCTGGTTTACATTCTAGCCAGTCAAGAGGCTATCTAGGCAGGATTGGAACTGCAAAGTTCTTTGACACCGGACATTCCTGTGTATAGAAATTTTTCATAGCTCACTAAGGAGGTTGGAATGAGGAATTTCTACTATGTCAATGATGCATTTTTAATGGAAATTGTGAGAAAAAATCATGGAAAACCTGAGCTTTGGATTTCACCTAAAGTGGCTACTCTAGTATTGAGGTTTGGAAGTTTCTACATTCAGTTCAATAGATTTAATTATCTTAGAATTGGAGGTTTTGAGAAGGCTCCATTCAAATTGTCCCATTACCCAAGTTATTTCCTAGTTTTTCTTGAAGTTTTCTTACAGATGGTCGTTGTAAATGTTAATTATTCAAACATGGGAAAGAAGGGGTATGATTTTCCATTGTCCATGCGTTCATTTTCTTGCAAAAGTAATAATATTGCTAGGAGTGTGTAGAAATCCCTAAATGAATTCAATTTTTCAGTGTTTTCCCATGAGAATTAATTTTGATAACAAGGGTTATGTTAAGAAAAAATTGTATGGAGTTGGTAGCTATGAACATCGCCCTGATATTGAAGATTTTTGAGAAGACTGTACAAATGAAGGTGAGGTGTATAGAAGAAATTTCATGAGATAGACCCTAAGGCAAATACAAGCTTTTGGTATTTCTTTCAATATTCCAAAAGATGTACAAGAAGACTCGATGGTCATTGATCCTGAATATCGAGCCCCTACTAGTAAGCCCTTGTATAGAATTAATTGGTCAAAGGATGAAGTTTTAGACTTAATGGTCCTTTATGCCCTTATTTTGAGAAGAATTTCAGACTGGTTGAACAGAAAATGGCACCAAAGTGCGGGTTCTCCCCATGAGCAAAGAGTTTTGTAGATAAAAGAGCAAGGGACTATGCAAGCCTCTGGCATAAATATATCAGTTGGAAAGTGGTCAATTGGGTCATCTGACATTGGCTCACAGTCAGGAGGAGATGGCGAGAATCTAGAAGTCACTAGGGCCAAGCTAAAATCAATTTGTGAATAGGATAGTGTACCCTCGATACCTAAGAAAAAGGCTAGTCAAGAAAAGCCAGTGCCTACAAACTCTGAGGGAATTTTTTAACAAATAATTGATGATAATTCTTTTCCCACATTATTTGAAGTTCCCCCTTCTCTAGTATGAGATACTTTTGTTTTTGTTCAATCAACTAAAAAAAAATGAAGTGTTGAAAGTAGAGACATTGGATTAGTAGCATCTTCTCCAACATGGTTAAAGAAAACAGTTGAAAAGAAAAGAAAGAATATTCCCACAATGACAATTGAAGTAGATGCAGTTGTCATGTTGTTGTAGGGTCACCAGAAGCCCAAAAAGGATAAGAGGATGTCATGAATTGTCACTGATTCCACTACTGGGAATTGATAGGTTGTCGTTAGGTCCCATTACTTTAGAATATAAAATTCAATTTGTCAATTGGGTAGTGTTCAAGGCAATTTGCAATAGAAGAAGTTTGGAGTATCTCCCTCAAGTTTTCTAACTTTTAAGAACAACTTAATATTAATTCTAACTTCAAACTGTCTAACTATAAAACTGTAAAGCAATTTATTCCTAAGAAAATAGGAAATGTTTGAACTGAAAGCGTAAGAAAACTAATTTAGAAAGCATAATAACTAAATTGAAAAGCACAGAAATGACTAAACTAAGAAGCTGAAAAAATATAAAAGCAAAAAAACTTATAGCAATCCATAAAACATTTTCTTAACAATAAATATTCTAATAGTTAATAATAGAAACTACGGAAGTGAAAAGCAACAAATACTTCAGAACTAAAATTTAATAACAGTAAATTTAATGACTCTCTACATAACATGATAATAAAAGAAAACACTTATCTACTCTCATCGAGTGGCCAGCTCGTGTGTTATCACATTCATTCTCAGCTCACATTCACAGCTATTTCAGAAACAATTCTATTAATCGTAGTTATCATCCATAACTTATAACTCAGAATTTTTAGATAACAATCTCTTTCTTCATAAACCTCAGAAATATTCTGACAATATAACATTACTTTTTCACTATATATCTTACTTCTAGAGATCATATCTTTTATAGAGAAACTGTAACTACATCCTATATTTCAGATGGTATGGATAACCATTGAAAATCTAAAACAGATCTATGGATAACTTGTATATCTTTAAAAACCTATTACACAGTATTTAAGAGGCTCAAGTCGAGCCATAAAGTCTTTAATTCAAAGGATAACAAAGAAAAACTTTAAGAGCAACTATATCTTTGGTCCATCACCCTAAAGTTCCAGAGCATATTTCCAGCATATATCTTCAGCCTATTCTAGAGCATGTGTTGGCTGGATGCTTCAATCTGCAACTTTTATTGATCGATTATTATCTACAAAACACATAAAATAACCCATTAAATATGTATTGGCAAAATACTTCAAGAAATCAAAAGAAATAAAGTTTATACAATTCCTCACTAAAAATTAAGCAATTATTTATCCTAAAATTTAATTAATTGGCAAAGGATAGAGATTTGCATGTATTAACCAGGTCTTTATGGTATTATCATGATGAGGTTATTTTTACCCCATCATTTCCTCCCCTTCCTAATTCTTGGTAGGTCCTCCAATCCCTTGATTATAACTCTGCCCTATATTCTCTTCTTCATATTTTGCACTAATATCGTACAAATCTTTTTTTGTAACATCAAATTTTATAGGGGAATTGTGGAAACCTCTATGAAAAGCAACTCCCCCTTTCCATTCATTGAAAATTATATCATCTTGATCTGTATTAATATGAAAAGAAGGGGTTGGATATAGCAATAAAGGAGGTTTGTACCTCATTCCTATCCATTTTGTTCTGAGATATCCTAAAATTTTTGCCAAGGCATCTGCTCTTCTGAAGGACCATCTAATGCTAAGAGGAGAGATCACCTCTCTTTTCTTTAGATATATAGGTAATGGAGTGTATCTCTCTTCACATGCATGCCAAGCCTTGCCAACCAATTTCTACCCCTATTCTCTGAAATGATTATAACAAAATCGAAGGCTATCATCATACCTCCCCTTCATTTTCTCATCCAGCAAAAGAGCTACAAATGTCTTCTTGAAATTTGTTGGTCTACTATTTGGAGATCTCATTTGAAGTCCTATACTATTCTCTACTTGAACATATTCCTTATTACGTTCTTTCCAATGGATTTGATTCCGCATAGTAGACAATAGAGATCTTAATTGCACTTCCCCCACAAAAAGATTAACAAAGAAATCAGTATGCTTTTCTAACAAAATATCATGAGTAAAGAATTCACAAAGCATATCTTGCTCTTTAGGCTTTGAGTCTACAAATGTTTTAACAAATTCTTTACCATTAGGTTCATGAGGCTGGTCATTGTAAATTCTAAGCAATTTCCATCTATTTAACATTGTTCATTCAAAAACATTGAATACAATCTTGATGGTCTTCTACAGGATAAAAGAAATTCAACTATTTGACATGCATCTTGTTTCCCCTTACAAGCTTTATGAAATGCTTCTCTTAATAACACCATTTCCATTTTCAATCTGTTATTCTCAATTTGTGAATTCCTTAGGAAATAGCACTGTTCCATCCATTTCATTAATAATGGAGGAATCTAAATTTGGAACCATTTAGTTACCGTTGGTTCGATTTGAACTTCTCTGGATTCCATCATTGGTTTACTTGTGCTTTCCTGGAAGTCCTACTCTAATTCCATAATCTTACTAAGAGAAGCATTTAATTTTTCCTTTTGTCTTTTCTTTTCTTCTTCGAAGGCTGAAAACATGAGTATAAAATTTCCTTTTAAATTTTGAATTTCTTTATTTAATCCATCTCTATGTATCCTATTTTCCTCATTACAATTCTAAATTTGTATTTGCAACTCACTAATAGATGTATCTTTTCCCTGCATTTCCAACTTTAAATCCTAAATTTCTTGATCCCTTTTATTTATTACAGTCTTATACACCATTATTTCCTCTTGTTGTAATTCCATCTCTTCCTTATTTTTATGCAACTGACTTCTTAACTCTTCTATCTCTAATTTCATTTTTTCCAATTCTATATTAATATTTTCAATTTCAACTATTTCAACAGTTTTATTGATAATTGGAGACAAATTTCCTAACATATTGTCATCAACCTCCATAGGAAATGGAGATTTTCTGCTTTCTATTTCCTGTTTTTCTTGTTCTACAACTTCTTCTTCAGACACCAAGTGAAAATGTACTTCTTCAACAGACATTTCTTTTTCTAAGGATTGGTGAATTGGCTCCTTAGTTTCCAAGGTTTTCTTTTTCTTTTTAGATTTTGACCTATTCCCTTTACTCTATACTAGGGTTTTTATAGATGCAGAGGATAATCTTTTACTTTTCCTTAAAGGAGGAGTATCCTGATAATTTAAAATGGTTGGATCATTTAGAAGAATAGTTCTTATTTTCCTCTTCTTAACAGAATGAGTATCCACATTTGGATTCATTATCTCTACATCTTCTATCTGAGCCTGAGTTTCAAACTCATCGTTTCTAAATTTTGGAACTTCCTCACCAAAAATGGTAGGAATTTGGGCTTCAGGAGACTTAGGGTCTTCGAGGGAAGTTGCTCTGGAAGGTGAAGCAACTTGTTTTGAAGATTCTCCTAATTCTAACTTCCTTCCTGATGTAGGCTTATCAAACTTCCCCAAAATATTTCCCATTTACTTCTACATTTCTTATGAAAGTGATATTTACAAATCATTTGAATTAACCCATGATGTTTTAATGGCCCTGAACCAGTTTTATATCTTTCTATTGAAGAATTAATAGAATCATTCAATAAATGAGGCAAATTAACCCTTAGACCAGGGTTTTCCTTCCCATGTCGCAAATGTATCAACATGAAAAATGCAGGTCCTACCACAATAGTGAGTCGACCTTCACAAGTAAAATACCTAATAATCCATGCAACAACAGTACCCCAGGGTTCTAATATAGAAGCTTGTTCAAACCCCTTATTTTTTTGCCTAGTACTAACAACTATCATGGGTTGAGGGTCTCCCTATCTAAGAACAATTATGATAATTTCTGATATATGGTTTGTGTTGTTTCAGATATTTTCTAACTCTGAAATAGAAGAGATAATTTTTGAACTCACCTTGAAACGTTTCCCATGCAGAATCACCTGACCATTAGAATAATTTTCCGCAAATGCATTCACCATATTTTCATTATACCTTTCGAACTTCATGAAAAAATTCAACCAACCCACTCATTCAAATAGTCGAGAGATGTTACTTAACCCTAGAAATTTTTCTATAGAAGTCGGCTCATATTTCTTCTTTGTACCACCCATTTTTACCTTGTCTCCACTAGCCTGCTAAAAATTCAATAATGTCAGAGACTTGTGCACTGATATTTTTAAAAATATGATCGGACTGTAATTATTTACTCTACTCTTTCTCAGAGATTGCTGTGTAATAATTTCAATTTGCATGAAGGGCCACAAAAAGAGTAGCGTACTTAACAATTAATCACCAAGTGGCTCAATTTACTAAATTTGGAAAGGAAACTCTTGCCAATCAATCATATTTTATTCAAAAATAACTACTTATTTAAATTAAAAATTTGTACTTATCTCCATTCCATGATTGCTTGAAGATCTTATACCTCTACCGATTTGACAGGATGATGCAAGGGTATTGGATGAGGTGATGGTACAATTATTATGACATAAATGAGGAAGCTCATGGATGACGAAGTCATTAATGAAGAAAATCTATTATGGTGGCTTTTATTTATAATGGCAAAAGAAGGCGTGTGTACCAATGTACGATAATCAAAGCATCGGGAAATATTTGAATGTTTTTTAATTTTATTTTTATAGAAAGGAGGTGGAAAATGAAAAATGAATAAGTTTCAGAGCACGCATAAAGCATGCATTTGGAACAAAGAAAGTGGTTAAAGTTCTGGAGCATGCGTAAGGCATGCATTGGAAACTTAGAAAGTGGATAAGTTTCAAAGCATTGCCGAAAGATGCAGCCGAAATTGTAACCGAATGAAAGTTATGGAGCATAGTTGAAAGATGCAGCCGGAGTAGCAACCAAATGAAAGTTCTGGAGAATCATTGAAAGATGCAACCAGAGCAGCAACCAAATGAAACTTTCGTAGCATCGTCAAAAGATGTAGCTGGAGCAACAACCAAATGAAAGTTCTAGAGCATCATTGAAAGATGCAGCCGGAGCAGCAACCAAATGAAAGTTCTGGAGCATTGTCGAAAGATGCAGTCGGAAAGAAGAAAATGATGAACACCAATTAACTCAAACTTCAGGAGTTATATCATTCTATAAGAACATCCTTCCAACATGGTAGGCTGAAGAGGGGGTTCTGGAGCATCTTGGAACGGTGCTTCAGAAGTTGTTATTCCTTTATGAGAGGTCCTGCAAAATGAAAACATGTGTTAAGTCTAAAAATTTATGAAAAATGCTTTGAAAAAAAATTTGGTACACATGTCCTTTTATTACAACTTTTCATCATTTTTCATTTTTTTATTTTAGATAACATATAGATATTAAATCAAGTAGACTCTGCCTTGGAAAAGTCAATGCATTGGATCTCTCCTTGCATTTCTACCAACTTTGTAAATTCTTCTTTATTAATAGGTTTATGATAGATACGTAGGTGATGACTATTAACTAAGAGAGTTCGTAAATCACCATCAATGGGTTTTAGCTTAATTGTGTCATTCAAGAAAACTTCAAAAATTTCATATGGCCCCAACCGATGAGTTATGGGTTTTCCTTTATGGTCTTTATATCTTGAATTGAATAGCAAGGCCCAGTCACCATTATGAAATTCCCTCTCTTTAATATATTTGTCATGCCAAACTTTATGTTGATGTTGAACTAGTTCAGTTTCATGGATAGCATCCAAACGAAGCTCATCCAACTCATTTATCTATAAAACTCATTCTATTTGAGCTCGTTTCAAATCTAGACCCAACTCCATAGTTGTACATAGGGTCTGAAGTTCAAATTCAATGAGAAGAAGAGGTTTCTTCCCAAAAAAAAGCTCATAGGGACTGAATCTAGTTGTATATTTCCATGTTGTATTGTACGCCCAAACAGCTTCAAGCAATTTCCTGGCCCAATCTCTTCTTCCTGAAGAGAATTTTTGTTAGTATGTTTTCTAACTCCCTATTAGTCACCTCTACTTGACCATTTTCTTGAGGGTGATAAGGGGATGACTTCTTATGACTCACCTGAAAATGGTCTATAAATGCTAGGAGAACTTTGTTCATAAATTGGGGTCCCTGATCTGTAACGATAGTTCAGGGGGCTCCAAATCGAAGAAAAATTTTATTATAGAGAAAATCAGCAACTTGCTCTTCTCTAGCAACTCGTAAAGCTTGAATTTCTACCCATTTCATTAGATAATCGGTACAAACTAATATGTATTCTTTCCCTTGAGAGGAACGATCTATGGGGCCAATAAAATCTAACCCCCATTTTTTGAATGGTTCCAAAGTTACCTGAGGTTGTTGAGGCTTTTCTGTAGAAGCAGTTGGTCTTCCTACTCTTTAACATTCATCACAACGACAAACATAATTTTTAACATCTTTATGCATTGAAGGCCAATAATATCCAGCACCTAAAATTTTATGAGAAGTTCTTTTTGCAGAGTAATGACCCCCAGAAGGATCATCGTGACAGGCCCTCAAAATACTATAAGTTTCATCAACCCTGACACATCTTCTCAAAATCATATCAGGTCCACAATGAAATAAAATCCCATTAATCCATTTAAATGGTGCACACTCTCGAATAAGTCATTTCCTTTGTTTTGATGTAAATTCAGGAGATACTTCAGAAGTAGCTAAATAGTTGGCAATTTTAGCAAACCAAGGAACCTTTATAGAGATGGCAAACAAATTTTCATCTGGGAAATCATCTTGTATAGGTGCTCGATCACCCTCTTCTTATTTGATTCAAGATAAAAATTCTACCACCTCATTAAATTTCCCTGGCTTGTCAAGTATTGTCACATTGAACTCCTGAAGGAGTAGTGACCTTCTCATTATTGGACCATTAACTACAGGTTTTTTCATTAAATATTTTACAGTCGAGTGATCTGTATAAACTATAACTTTATATCCTATAATATAATGATGAAACTTTTTGATGGCATGAACCACAGCCAAGAATTCTTTTTTTGTTATGTATTTTCTCTCAGTAGATGTTAGGTTTTTGCTAATAAAATATATGGCATATTTACCCCCATCCTCATCTTCTTTCCCTAATACTGCACCAATTGTCATATGAAGCATTAGCATAAATGTGAAAGGGAAGACTCCAATTTGGTCCACGCAGTGCAGGAGTAGAGACAAGATTTTCTTTTATCATTTCAAATGATTGTTGACACTCAAACGTCCAATTAAACTCCACATCTTTTTGGAGGAGAGAAAACATAGGGGTTTCTATCTTACTAAAGCTTTCTATGAATCTTCTATAATATCTAGCATGTCCAAGAAAACTTCGAACATTTGTTTGTGTTTGAGGAGCAATCAATTGTTGAATGACTTCAATTTTTTTAGGATCAACTTTTATTCCTTCAAAGGAAATGTGATGGCCTAAGACTATTCCTTGTTCCATCATTATTAAACACTTTTTCGTGGCTAAGGGACAGTCAGTTTTCCTCAGAAACCTCTTAAACCCTATCCAAGTTTTGAAGAGCTTCATCATAGGTTGACCCATCTACTGTGGAATCATCCATATAAACCTCTACACAATCATTGACAAGTGCTACAAATATAGCCAAAATGGCCCTCTGAAAAGTCACGGGAGCATTACAAAGTCCAAAAGGAAGAACTCGATATGCATATGTGCCCCCAGGACAAGTAAACGTTGTCTTATCTTGGTCTTCTAGTGCTACCTAAATTTGGTTGTAACCACTAAATCCATCCAAAAAGGAAAAATATTTCCTCCTAGCCAAATTGTCCAAAACCTGGTCAACGAATGGTAAGGGAAAATAATCTCTAAAAGTGGCTTTATTGAGTTCTCTATAATCCACACAAATTCTCCACTTCCCATTTTTCTTTGGTACAACTACCATAGGTGACACCCACTTACTATCTAAGATAAGATAAATGAATCCTGCATAGAGGAGTTTCTCAATCTCAATTTTGACAAGATCCTTTAATGTTGGATTGAGTCTCCTCTATGGTTGACGAACAGGTCTCATATTAGGATCAATATAAATGTGATGAGTACAAACACTCAAGTGAATCCCCCTCATGTTTGTATAGTCCCAAGCAAAAGCTTTAGACATTTTTACCAGCACATTAAATAATTTATCCTCTTGTATTTTTGTCAACCAACTATTGGCATTCATAGTTTTTCCTAGTAGCAACATAATTGTTTTTGTTCCTGGATAGGCCAAAGTGACAGTATGTATTGGTCGTAACAAAGTGTTGAGAGGACAACTATGAGGTATAAGTTGGTGAAATCTTGTAATATTATCAAAGAAATAACTCATTCTAGGAATCATATTAGTCAAGCGACAAGGCATCCCCATGGTAACATAATTTTGTTCCATCCCACTTATATCAATTGGTTGTCCCAAAATTTCTAGTACATCCTCTACTACTTCTTCACTTGAGCCTATAGCCAAGTGTACAACCTCATTTACTAACTCATCCTCTAATTCCTCTCCATGTTGTTTAATCACTACCATGGCCAAGGAGGCCAAATGGTCTTTCCCACTAAATTCTTTTGGTTCATCAACCCTAACTTTATTATATTCGATAGGTTTAGCAGGAGGATATAAAAATAAACGTTTACTATTTGGACCATGTGAAATGGTCATTCCTCCTTCTCGATAATCAATTTTAGTAGTGACAGTAGCCAACCATGGTCTTCCCAAAATTATTGGATAACTATCTTTAGGTGTAAGCGATTGGATTATTTGAAAGTCGACTGGATATTCCCATCCATCAACTTTAACAAGAACATTTTTAATAACACCTTTTGGAATGGCTATAGATTGATTTTCCATTTGTAAGACTATAGTTGTAGGACTTAAATCAATAAGACTTAATTTTCTCATTACATCCATCGTCTTTACATTAATATCTGCTCCCAAATCCACCAATGCATTAGGTATTGCTACCTCATTAATTGTAATAGTAATTAGTGGACTCCCAAGATCATCATATTTTGGAGCACTAGTCTTTCCAGACAAAAATTCAGCTAGATAACCATCAATGTGCACAGTGTTTATTTTATTTGGTTTCCTTCCTGGAGTTTTAATACACAATTGTTTGATCAACTAATTTAACTCAGGAATTTCCTTTATTTCCTACAGCAAAGGAACCTCTATTTGTAATTGTTTAATTTCCTGAATTAATGCAGTTTCAGAGGCTAATGTCATTTCTGGAGTATCTTTCAGAATTGTTGATTTCAGACACTCTGAAAATGGTGCTTGAATTTTCTCCTTTGAAGGGATATCCTTACTAAACTTAATCAAAGACTGACCTCCCTCCTCCCGAGGTAAGTCGGCAACTCCTTCCAGTGAAGAAGACTTAGTAATATTTGCAGGTAGGGTAGTATCTTTCTCAAAATTTTGAGGAATAGGTTCATCCACTACTTCCTCAATAGTGGGTGATTGAATTGTCCTACTAGAACATAACTAGACATTTCCACAATGAATGGCATTAAGTCTTGTGACATTATCTTGTTCAGTAGTATATACCAGAGCATTTTGTCAATTTTTCTTAGGATTGGGAAGTGGTTGTGCTGGAAGTTGAGGTTGATTTACCTGCTCAATCTGAGGAATATTTTGAGGTGGTGGTAACAATTTCTATTGTTGATTCCTCCTAGGACCAGTATAAAATTGATTCTATCCTTGATTCCATTGGGGAGCAGTATGTTGTGGGTACCATTGTGGTT